>JAMPIV010002628.1:0-30000 GCA_024509875.1 Oreohelix idahoensis | reverse complement strand
AAGTCCTAGAGCAGGTCAACCACTTTAAATACATCGGAGCTATTATAGATCGAAAGGGAGGCCTCAGAGAAGAGCTGGCCACTCGAAAAGCAGCAGCTGGAAAACTTTTTCAGGCCATAAATCGAGGATTCCTCAGCAAGAGAGAGGTTGGTAAGAAAACGAAGATGGTTGTATACCACTCCACCTATGTCCCAGTCTTGACATATGGATACGAGTCATGGGCAATGACCACAACCCACAAAAGCCAGATCCAAACCTCAGAAATGAGGTATCTGAGGAAGGTGGTTGAAGTAACAAGAAGAGACATGGTCCACAACCAGACGATACGTCAAGGCCTAAAATGCTACCCCCTGCAGACGCAAGTAGAACAGTCCCAACTAAGATGGTTTGGCCATGTCTGCAGAATGGGAGAAGATCGGCTAACACGACAAGCATGGGAAACAAAGAGCCAGGGATCCAGACCCCCAGGACGACCCAGAGTTCGCTGGGAGGACAACATTAGACAATCTTTGAAGGACAGAGGACTAGAATGGAACCAGGCCAGGAAGAAGACAGCCGATAGGATAGTCTGGCGCTCTCTCTTCCAAACCTCAACACCTCACGATAGAAGGGGAACGACTAAGTAAGTAAGTAAGTTTTTTTCTTGGCGTTCGTCCCCGTACCGGTGTGAACAGGAATTGCCACGGTGACACATTAACATTTTTTAACTGTAAATTTGAGTAACGGGACTTAAAAAATACCCAGATTTTTCCATTCATATTTATCAGCCCGCTGTGGCAGTATACATAACATTTTTCCCGACTTCTGACAGTCGTTTACCTAAGTGGATTTTATCCAGGAGATTACGCTGTTTCATAATCGGTACTCACCCCCAGAGCAAGCCGATAGGGTATCATCACCATCATAATTAACAGTTTTTGCAATCATATGTTTTCCGGCTGTTTACTAGGAATGCCAGATCTCAGAGAGTTCTGGCATTAACTATTCTAGGTGACAATTGTGTATCCAGAAATCTACCACCAAATTAGGCGTTCCCCCGTGTAAAATGTAATTATTATTCGAGGGACTGGGGCCCGATTCGGCAGATACCAACTACTGGACTTTATATGCACAGTCATGGATTATTCGTCCAAAACATTGTTTCCACCAGATTAGGTAAGGAGCGAATGAGTGGCCACGTATAACAGAAAGAGAGAGAGAGTGAAATATTTTCTTTTGTTGCAGGAAATATTGTACCTGCAAACTTGTTTTTTTAACTATTGTTTGCTATTTTTTTACTGAATAGCATTTTAGTGAGAACGTGTTCTTTTCTTTACTGTCTATTCTATACCATAGTGTTAATCTTTGACCTTTTGGGTTATTAACTTTTTTGGGATCTTTTTTCCTCAACAAGGGGGAGGGCACTTATTGGGTTATTTTCCTATGTCTGTAAACATGATTATATATATATATATATATATATATATATATATATATATATATATATATATATATATATATATATATATATATGTGTGTGTGTGTGTGTGTGTGTGTGTGTGCCGTGAAATTACGCCTGGGCGAGACTACGTCACCAGAAATGTGGTTTTCAATTGGGGCTTGTTGTGTAATGCTGCACACGGGATTGTGGAACACAGCATTGGAACACAGAATATCATGACATAAATTTGCATCATTCGTGACGTAATTTCTAAAATATTTTTCAAATTCACTGCACAGCGACTTTATAAACACCCTGTATATATATGTTTGATGTTGTAAAGTTTAAGTGATAATAAACTAAACTAAACTTAATTTAGTGTGTCGGTCACACCCATATGCATTTACTATAGTTTTCACGCTTGTGTGTCTTGTTGTCACATAATTGTGTGTGTGTGTGTGTGAGTAGTAAACTTATAATTATACTTATAGGGAGGTTTGACAGATTGTCTGATAACTAAAGATAGTCGTATAGATAGGCTGGACTAGAGAAACCACTCATTCCAGAGAAAGATCTTCACCTTATTGCCAAGGCGACAAACTAACATTTTAACTGTAAATTTGAACTAATTGGACTTACAAATACCCAGATTGTTTTCATTCAATTTTATCAGCCCATTGTGGCAATATACATAACATTTTTTCCGACTTCTGACAGTCGTTTTTCCCAAGTGGATTTTATCCAGGAAAATACGCTGTTTCATAATCTGCACTCACCCCAGAGCAAACCGATAGGATTATCATCATCATCTTAATTAACAATTTTTTTTAGCAACCAGAGTTTTCTTTAGCTAGTGGAAGTACTGACTACTGTCGACTGTGAACACAAGATCGCGTTCTTTTTTTTTCTACACGAACCATTCGAGGTGACAATACATGTATATCCAAGACTCAACCACCAAATTAAGCGTCCCCCGTATAAAAATTAATTATTAGTGGAGAGACTGGGGCTCAATTCGGAGGATAGAACTACTGGATCATGATACATGTGCATGGATGTTTACGTTCAAGAGATTGTTACACCAAGTTTAGGTAAGGCGTGATTGATGTGGCCACGAATGACAGAGTGCGAGTGAATATTTTTCCAGTTACGGAAACTGTAGCATCCTTTATTTTTTTTTTGCAAATACTGTTATATTTTTACTGGATAGCTTAAGTAGGAACGTTGTTCTTTTCTTTACTGTCTATTCTATACCCTTGTGTTAATCTTTGACCTTTTGGGTTATTAACTTCTTTTGGGATCTTTTCTCAACAGGGGGGAGGACACTTATTGGGTTATTTTCCTATGTCTATAAACATGATTATATTGATTTCTATATGTTTGATGTTGTAAAGTTAAAGTGATAATAAACTAAACAAAACTTAATTTAGTGTGTTGGTCAGACCCATATCCATTTACCATAGTTTTCACGTTTGTTGGTCTTGTTGCCACATAATTGTGTGTGTGTGTGTGTGAGTAGGAAACTTATAATTTTACTTATAGGGAGGTTTGACAGATCGTCTAATTCTAAAGATAGTCGTATAGATAGGCTGGACTAGAGAAACCACTCATTCCAGAGACAGATCTTCACCTTAATCTATTCATTCGTGGAATCTATTCTAACACCTGTCTTTCTCATATACCCCCACTTTCTACTCTACTCAGACGGGACCAAATATATCTCTAACCTATCTAAAAGTATACGACACTGCTTATCCTGGCTGTGATCTCCTGATGGAGGTAAGGGAATCCAGAGAGGAAATCTACGAACCGAGTTAGGTTTTAAGTTGAATTTCTGCCCACGCAAAAATATCATCTTGTGAGGTTCTGTTGGGGGAGAACCTATCATAATTTTAGTTTAGTTTAATTCCTAATCTTAAACCAATCCCTACGGTAAGATGTCTTATTTTCTAGTAAACGTTACCCTCACCCCACTAATTCCGAACATTACTACTTGACCATATAATGTAATTATATATGTGTTACATTTACCATTATATCACCAACCTGACCTTAATTATTACATCTGATAATTTCTTCTCACTATTGTTTATTACAATAAGTCGTCTGCCGGAAATCGCTACGTGGTATGTCCGTCATCCAGATTGTTAAATCACGATAAACTTAAGGATGGGCTGCGCTTTTTCACGTCGCCTCCGCGTTATCTCTTAAACGACGATATGATTTACCACTATTGGACTCATAACCAGATGAGCGAAAGTAGTTATGCAATCTAGTATGGAAATAGACAGATTAATCCGTCTGGCTTACACAATAAGTCTGGCGACCAACATCAGCCAACTCAAGGTGGCTTTGTTCTCCTTTTTTGCTAAGCGCCGACGGCCCCACAAAAAAATATATAAATAGATCAGGCTGACCGGTAAAGTACCCTGGGGGTCAAGCCAACAAGGTGTAGATAATATCGATAGGTGCAGGCGTAAGCAAAAGATAATGAGCGGAGGAAACAGGAAAAAAGAAATGACACAGGGCAGGGAGCATAGATGGTCAAAGGAAAATTAACGACTGAACCATGACTCGTCACAGAAAACGAACGAACTTTAATTGTCAAAGGGTTAAGAATTGGGCGCGCAGGCCCGTCTAACATTCTGCTCTTCCACTCTCACTAATCTTGCTTATTATATCCTTTCATTCCCACATGTTACTGAGGGAGACTGAGGGAGACTGAGGGAGACTTGAGGGACACACTGGAAATATAATTGGAGACAGCAAAAAATGAGGAAGACATTAAAAGACCTTGAGTTGATGGCACGTGACAAGAAGACTTGGCTAAAGTTTGCCGAAGGCCTGAACTCTGTGAGGGAGCTTAAGGAAGATGAATGAATTGAGTGACCGTCTTTATCAAGCTTCCCTCATCGCTTGCACATAACCAGATTTATTTCTTTTATAAAGCCTGAAATCTGTCTCAGGTTGTCAACATCAAACACGTTCTTCCTCACAGGGGTTGCGAATATATGTGCTGTCAATCTGCGCCTGTCGTGGAGCTGACATTCTTGGATGACATGTTTTACTGTTAACGACGGTTTGCCTGATTACATTAGAAGATCGCTGAGCTGACATTCCAGCAATACATTTTATTGTGTGTGAGTGTGTGTGTGCGTGTGCGTGTGTATGTGTGTGTGTGTGTGTGGGGAGGGCTGATAATTAATGTCACCGTTTCGGGACATTCTATTTATAATACAAATATGCAGGTCATGTACTATGCAAGCGTAATAGTTATTAATCTATTTTCAGCAAATAAAAACCGAAGAATGGATTTTTTTTTTAAATTTCAAAATTACGCAAATTATGCAAGTCTGTTAATCTTCAGTGTCCAATTACTGTTTTGTAGTATTTTTAACTTTCTAATTATTATTATTACTATCAATGTCTATGTGACGGTTTTTCCTCCCCTACTTTGCAGTAGTGGTCCAGCAGTGGCCAAAACTCAAGAGTATCTAATATGGGTTTCAAAGGTGTCTAACCTTCGCACAAGATTACTCTTGACAGAGATTTAAATAGAAGAAACAAAACGATTCTATCTCCAGGGAGTCTTCACAAGATATTCAGAATAAGCGAGAACATTACTGCTTGGCTGAGTATGTTAACTTTTTAATTCTGCCGACACTTTTGTGAAGGATTTAAGCACTTATTAATTTCAGCTCGTTTAAACCCCCACCCCTGATTTACTAAGTGGAATTCTATTATTTTAGTATAGCTCTGTTTAGAGTGTGTGTGCAGTAAATTGACTGAGACAAACATGCAGTAACTTTAAAATGATTAAACCGAAGTTAAATTTGTATAATTACAAGTAACAAAATTTAATAATCACTTAAGTTTTAACAGTTGGAAAATAACTTGAATAGTTATGGATCAACAAAAGTTATCATCACGGTCGTTATGGATTGTCAAATGTTATAAGAAGTTCAAGTGGCATCATATATTTGACTTAGCTTCAAATGATGGTTCTGCTCCTTCTTATGGGTTGGTTCTTTTCACACTGCTCACGCTCGTCCCTGAACAAGGTTGTCGAGTGTAGCTCGTTTCCCAGAAATGTCAAGGAGAGTCTACCACGTAGGACCTTCATCTTAAAGCTTAGGCTATGGTTCCCTTCTTGTTCCAGAGATAGTACTTTCTGCTGGTATCACCAATAACTATGGTAAAAGAATAGAACGAAACGCTCTTCTGAGTATGGCGTTTTCCACCCCATAGTTTTGGGTTCCTATCTTCTTACACCACCATCCCAATTAACTCAGACTTTACCCTCGATGAGAATTAAATTTAATCCCACGGGAAAAAAATTCCTTTACATTTCAAACTTTGCTGCGAGACGGACATCCGGAGTCTGAGGCTCGTATGACTGTCAGTGGTGAAAGCCGAAAGGAAGCCACTGACATGAGAACGGACGTCCTGACCGCAAAACATGATACAAGAATAGGATTTTGGAATGTAAGGACAATGAATGAGATGGGTAAACTAAAACAGGTCACAGCAGAAATGAGAAACTATAGGTTATACATTCTAGGGATAAGCGAGAGCAGACGGACAAGGGCAGGAAAAGTTAAAACAGCAACAGGAGAAACAGTACGTTACTCTGGAAGAGAGGATGGACAGCACAATGAAGGTGTAGCCATTATTCTAAAAAAAGGAATAGAAAGGACATTACTGGAATGGAAACCCATCAACAACAGACTGATAAGATTAAGATTGAGAGGTAAATTCACCAATACTACAATAATACAATGCTACGCACCAACGAATGACAGCGATGAAGAGGTCAAGGATGAATTCTATCAACAACTGCAGAAAGAAATGGAAGACACACCTAGATATGATCTTATTACAGTAATGGGAGACCTCAGTGCGAAAGCTGGTACACACAATACATATAATGAAAGAGTAATGGGGAAATGCGGCAGCGGAACAGCAAACGAAAATGGGGATAAATTAATGAGTTTCTGTAGTATTAACAACCTGGTCATTGGAGGAACACTTTTCCCACATAAAGAAATTCACAAATTAACATGGGAATCACCAAATGGCCGGGACAGAAACCAGATAGACCACATCATGATTAACGTTAGATGGAGACATGCATTACAAGATGTGAAGGTAAGAAGAGGTGCAGATGTGGGAAGTGATCACCATTTAGTAGTAGCAAAACTGAAAGTGAAACTAAGAAGGGCTGGATCAACTGTAACTACACAGAAAAGGTTTGACATCAGCAAATTGAAGGACCCCCTTACCAGAAAAGCTTTTGCGGCTGACATAAAGAAACGATATCAATTTGCCAAAAGTCAGGAAAAGACATTGACTGATGATATAGACCAGAAATTCAACACCATTTCAACAATATACAAGGAAAGCAGCAAATCATGCTTGGGATTCCAGGAAAGGAAGAAGCAAGACTGGATAACACCAGAAACATTAAACACCAAAACACTGAGAAAGGAAATGAAAAGAAAGAAAACAGAAGCGAAGTCCCCTAGGTTAAAGCAACTATATAGCGAACAGTACAGTCAGCTGGACAAGGAAGTTAAACGCCAAACCAGAGCCAACAAAAGGAATTTCCTAGACGATCTTGCAAGACAGGCAGAAGAGGCAGCACTGAGAAATGAACAAAGCACAGTATACAAAATAACTAACTTCATCAGCGGAAAATGAGGTGCAAAAAATATTACATTAGTAAGAGATAAGCAAGGAAATCTCATCACGACAGCAGAGGGACAGGAAACAAGATGGGCAGAGCACTTCAGAGAAACTCTGAACAAGGAACCACCAGAGACACAATTGAATGTTCCTGAGGCTGAAAACGATCTAGATGTAAATACAGACATTCCACGAAAAGAAGAAATCATCACAGCAATCAAAGGGTTAAAGAACGGAAAAGCTCCTGGCCATGATAACTTAAATGCAGAGCTATTTAAGACAGACCCTGAGCTAGAAGCAGAACTATTAGAACCACTATTTGCACAAGTCTGGAAAACGGGGACAACACCATCAGAGTGGAACAAAGGAATAATTGTCAAATTGTCCAAGAAGGGAGATCTTGCAGACTGCAATAATTGGAGAGGAATAACTCTTCTCTCAGTTCCCAGCAAAATACTAGGCAGGATAATTATACAGAGAATTTCAAAAGCAGTAGACTACAAACTGAGAAAAGAACAAGCAGGATTTAGAAAGAACAGAAGATGTGTAGACCATATATTCACTCTCAGGAACATTATAGAGACAGCTGGACATTAATTTCGTTGATTTTGAAAAGGCTTTTGACAGCATACATAGGGACAGTTTATGGAAAATACTGAGGGCTTATGGAATTCCAAGCTGCATAGTGTCAGTCATAAAAAGCCTCTATGCCAACTTTACGTGTAGTGTTGGGCAGAGCAACCTAACCTTTGTGGTGAAGACAGGAGTACGACAGGGATGCCCCTTATCAACCACTCTATTTTTAACAGTCATAGATTGGGTGATGCGCCAGACAACAGAGGGCAGTCCAAGAGGAATAAGATGGACTACATTTTCTACATTGGAAGATCTGGAATTTGCAGATGACATTGCACTACTAGCACATTCACATCAACACATCCAGGAAAAAACGGATAGACTTAATAAGTTTAGCCAGCAGGTGGGCTTGAACATCAATTTAAAGAAGTCAGAGGTCATGACGCTCAATGTGAGCAACCCTGAGCCCAAATCAGTAAGGAATCAGCAATTGGTACAGACAGACACCTTCACATACCTAGGATGCATAGTAACACCAGACGGCGAGGCAGGCAAAGACATCAACAACAGAATGAATAAAGCAAGAACAGCCTTTTTTTTAGCCTAAACAACATCTGGAAGTCCTCTCAATACAGCACAAGCACAAAATTAAGATTATATCAGAGCCATGTGCTTTCTGTGCTTCTCTATGGTGCGGAATGCTGGAGAGTTACAGAGAAGGAAATGTCGAAATTGTCCTCTTTTCACACAACATGCCTAAGAAAAATTCACCGAATCTTTTGGCCGAATACCATCACCAACCAAGATCTGCTTACTCGGAGCAAGCAAGAGGACATGCACACCATCAAAGCTGGCAGACGCTGGAGCAGGGTTGGCCATGTCCTCAGAAGAGACCCCGATGCCATCACAAGAACAGCTATGCTTTGGACCCCTGAAGGAAAACGAAAGAGAGGCCGACCAAAAACAACCTGGCGAAGGACTGTGGAGGCGGAGATGCAAAGAATGAACCAGAGTTGGGGCACTGTACGAAGGATGGCCGCCGACCGAGCAAAGTGGAATCAATTTGTTGTTGCCCTACAAGATGCCACTAGGCGTGATGGCCACTGACTGCTTTGACGGTCGGCGGCTAGGGATCAAAGAAGAAGAACATTTAAACATAATAGCTTTCAAAGTTACTTTATATTTAAATGAAAAGGTTAATAATGCAGATAGTCTGTTTACATTTACATCTCCACTGATTGAAAAGTGTTCACAATATAAATTGAATATGTTTTTATTTATGTTTTACACTGATTGAAAAGTTTGAAACTTCCATTAACTTTAAAATGAATATTTTCACATAGACATGTACACTGGTTTAAAGCTTGAAAACTTACATTACTTTTAAAGTGACTATGTTTATAGGGACATTTACACTGCTTTGAAAATGTAAGTATTATACTTAGAATGTACATCATATCCCTGATCTTTCCCTCTGTTGCTGTCATTTTCGACGGAGTCATCTGTCAAGTTCTTTATAAAAAAGACTTGTGCCCATAGTGAGTGGGATATAAGGGAATTTTTTTTCCACAGGTACTCAGGTGATTTTTGGGTACATTATAAACAAGACTAAGAGTGTGAAGGAAAGTGAAGTGAGTATACAAGTCTAGCATTTCAGACTTGTCTCCCATTGAAGTGGGATAAGGTAATTTATTTAATTTTTTTTCAGGTTTCTGATCTCATTAGACAAGATGTCTACATTGGACTACTTTATTACACAAGGGAGAGCCCTTGATAAGACTGGTCAACAGTTAGAACAATGGGCTGTTGCTCAGTATGACAAAGCATTAGCTGCAGAAGAGAAAAAAGCTCAGGCTGAAGAGAAAAGATTAGAAAGAGAAGCTAATATTGCTGCTGAACAAAAGAAATTGCAGATGCAGATGGAGGAAAGGAGATTTGAAGCTGAACAAAAGAGATTAGACAAAGAAGCTGAACAAAAGAGATTAGACAAAGAAGCTGAACAAAAGAGATTGGACAAAGAAGCTGAACAAAAGAGATTAGACAAAGAAGCTGAACAAAAGAGATTGGACAAAGAAGCTGAACAAAAGAGATTAGACAAAGAAGCTGAACAAAAGAGATTAGGCAAAGAAAGCTTAGACAAAGAAGCTGCTGCAGAGGAGAGGAAAGCTCAAGCTGAGGCTGAAATCAGAAAAATGGAACATGAGGAAAGAAAACAGAAGATGGAACTTGATGAAAAACTCGCAACTTTGGAGTTAGAGAAATTGAAATTGGCGAGTACGGGTGCTCAGCAAACAACTTCGAGTACGACAAGGGAGTTTGTTAGTAGGATTAAATTGCCTCATTTCAATCCTTTAAAGGATGACGTAGCAGATTATCTAGATAGATTCCAATTTTTGTGCGATACGCATAACATAAAAAAGGAAAAATATGTTGAACAACTGATGCCATTTTTTACAGGTGACACAGTGACTACTCTTATGACAATAGACGAACATGAGAGGACTAATTATGATGTTGTCAGGGCAGCATTACTAAAAAAAATATCAACTAAAACAAGAAGACTATCGTCTTCGTTTTAGGACAATGTTGCCAGAAAATGGAGTAGATTTCTCTGATTTTGTTACAAAGATACGTCGTACATTTACACGATGGGTTGAGTTGTCTCAGATTGAGAAAACATATGAAGGTCTAATGGACTTATTATTGCGAGATAAGGTTTTGTCATCTGTTAATGATTCTTTTCTTGCATTCCTTCATGAGCGTAAGCCTAAAAACTTAAAAGAAATGGAGGAATACTGTTGTCAGTATGCCACAGCACATCCCCATGCTACAGTTAGCAATTCTAAAGTGAAAGAAGGGTTGCCAGCTGCTTCGGCAACACCATATGGCCCTAATTTCAAAAAAAAAAATTCAGGGTGCTCAACAAAATTGGAATAGGGGAAGTAATCAAAATTACACTCAGAAGCGGAGTAATCCAACACATGATGGTTCTTCGTCTATGCAGTGGAGACAAGATGGTAGTTCTCGTAATTTTAGTGGTAATAATTTGAGACACTTTCGCAAAGGCTATCCAAATAATAACTATTCAAATTTTCGAGGTAATCATTCTCGACGTCAAGATTATGACGATGGTGAATTTAGAAACCGGGATTCAAACCGGAATGATGATTACAATAGGCAATATGATAACAATTACAGGGGAAATGATAGTCGAAATAATTACAGGGGAAATGATAATCGAGGTAGACCTAGGTTTAACAAGAAAAGACCTTACCAACAGGCAAACTCTGCGCAACAAGAGTTTGATGGAGCCTGTAATACAGTAAATGATAGTGGTAACTCTAGGGCTATCACTGGTTGTGCTTTCGATTTTGGGAGAGCAACTGAATGCCCCCAATGCTTAACATTGTTTGACTCATCAACTGTATCTACGCTAAGTTGTGGTCACCCTCTTCCTGCTCTACCTGCTACAGTTGCGCATGATGGGAGAGGATCTCTCATCTTAGATAAAGGTCTAATAAATGATAGGCTAGTCTCAGTACTTTTCGATTCGGGATGTACTACCGTCGGGGTTAAGGAGTCTCTGATAGATCCTTGCTGTGCCACTGGAAAAACAATCAAATGTGTTACATTTGGTGGTACTATGGAAAGCTATCCTACTGCTATTATTAGGATTGACACTCCTTTCTTCACAGGAGATGTCCATGCATGTCTTCTTCCTAATCCTATTGCGGATCTTATAATCGGTCGTATTCATGGGGTTAAGGAATGCACCCCGCAACAAATTTCTAGTTGGGAAGAAGAAAACATTCAAACGGTCAATGCAGTGATGACAAGAGCTCAAGCTCTTAATCCCCCAACTTCATCTGATAATAGTAATGAAGTTGATAGCCAAGACGAGCACTTGGTGATTTCCCATGACTCGTTTGTTAAACGTCAAGAAGAGGATCCTTCTTTGAAGAAATACTTCCTTCTTGCAAAGAAAGGGGATCCCAATCAAAATACGAATCACAAATCGTATATTACTATGAAGAATGGTATATTGGTACGAATGGTACAAAACTCGGACAAGTCTATGCATTCGCAAATTCTTGTGCCTAAGTGTATGAGAGCCTTAATTCTTCGGCATGCACACGATTCTCAGTGTGCTGGACACATGGGTTTTTCCAGAACTAAAACTAGAGTCCTTGCGTCATTCTTTTGGCCATTCGTGAATAAAGACATCCGAATTTATTGCCGATCTTGCAAAATTTGTCAAGAGGTCAAGTCTAGGGGTCCGAGACATGCTGCTCCTATTCAGGCTGCAGATATTCCGATTCGGCCGTTTCAGAAAATGGCTATAGACATCATTGGTCCGTTCAAAATTAAGTCAGCCAGAGGACACCAATTTATCCTCACTTGCGTGGACATGTGCACGCGTTGGCCAGAGGCTATTCCTCTGAAGAGCATATCAACTGTCGATATCGCTGATGCTCTTTGGCTCGTATTTTCTCGTCTGGGATTCCCCGGAGAAATACTGTCGGATCACGGCACTCAGTTAATTTCGGACGTTATGTCTCAGGTAATGGCTACGCTAGACATTAAAAGGTCTCTCAGTAGTATTTATCATCCAATGTCCAATGGATTGGTAGAACGTCTTAACAGGACACTAAAGAACTTACTTGGCAAGATAACGGAGGATCATCCTGAAGATTGGGACAGGGTTTTACCTGCAGTCCTCTTTGCCTATAGAGAGGTTCCCAACGAGCATACAGGGTTTTCTCCTTTCGAACTTGTCTTTGGCGCGCAACCGCGCGGGCCAATGTCCTTGTTACACGATTTGATAACTTCCGATGAATATTGACGATGATACACAATCGTCATATGAATATGTTATAGCTCTTAGAGAAAAGATTATCGAATCGTGCAGGTTAGCAACTTCATCTTCCGAATTTGCGAAAGAAAAAGCTAGGCGATTTGCTAACAAGAAAAGACGCCTACGTCAACTTTGTCCTGGAGACAAAGCATATGTCTTACTGCCCTCAAGAGAGAATAGACTTCTCATTTCTTGGAAGGGTCCATACACTATAGTCTCGAAAATTTCTGATGTCGACTATATTGTCGATGTGGATGGAAGGCATAAAACCTTCCATATAAATATGCTAACAGAGTTTATTGAACGTCCAGACTATTTACAGCCTATTTTCCAGGCGACGGACGACTCTCCAGTTCAACATGGTCACATCTCATCCCTGTCCGTTATACAGGATGAGGAAACTATTTTTTTTTCTGACGTGAACTTACCTCTTCCTGCGATTCCACTTACTTCAACGGAATCGTGGAGAGACGTTACAGTCTCTTCCAACTTGTCTTTTGAGGAACAACGTCAAGTATCCTCTACGTTACAATCATATCAGGATGTCCTTACCGACATTCCTGGACACACAGATGTCATAGAACATGACATCATACTTACTGATCGTAATCCGATCAGAGTAAGACCATACCCAATACCTATTCATTTTCAAGCACAAGTCGAGAAAGAATTGGATGAAATGATTCAACTACAAATAATTGAACCATCCACTTCAGCTTATTCTTCGTCAATAGTTATTGTTCGAAAGAAAGACAATAACATACGTCTTTGCGTTGATTATCGCAAATTAAATCAAGTTACGAAGTTCGATGCTGAACCTATGCCGTTATTAGATGATCTACTTATTAGACTTTCTAAAGCTAAATTCTTTACTAAACTAGACTTGTCGAAAGGTTATTGGCAAGTCCCATTGACGGAACACGCCAAACATCTCACTGCTTTTTCGACACCTAGGGGTCTGTTTCAATGGAATTTTATGCCTTTCGGGCTTATGAACGCCCCAGCGACTTTCGTACGCATGATGCGACGAATTCTATCAGATCGTGCAGATGTCATTGCATATTTAGACGACATCTGTCTTTTCAGCGATACTTGGGAAGAACACTATGTGGGTCTGAAGGAATTGCTATCTACTCTACGTGAGCATAGTTTGACTGCTAAACCCTCTAAAGCTTTTGTTGGGTTTAGTGAAATTTCCTTCCTAGGTCATCGAGTTGGTCATGGTCTGTTGAAGACAGAGGACCAAAACATTTCAAAGATATTAAATATCTCGGTTCCGAAGACAAAAAAAAAAAGCAAGTGCGTAGTCTCTTGGGATTGATACAATTCTATGGAAGATTCATTGAGAATCTGTCCTCCATTATGGCACCACTTTCAACGTTATTGAAAAAAGGTTCTCCTAATATGGTGCGTTGGTCCCAAGAATGCCAATCTTCATTGGATCAGGTTAAGAATTTGTTCTCATCTCATCCTATCTTAAGACTACCGACGATTGATAAGACTTTTGTCCTTCGTAGTGATGCCTCTTCCACTGGCATTGGAGCGGCACTAATGCAGGAATATTCAGGAACTCTGCATCCTGTAATGTATATTTCTAGGAAGCTGAATGCGGCAGAAAGGAATTACTCGGTTTTGGACCGTGAATTGTTGGCTATGGTTTGGTCCATTCTTAAGCTACAAAGGTTCCTTCTGGGCGCGCATTTCTTTATGGAAACCGACCAAAAAAAGCTCTTACGGCTATGCAAAGTAAGGATTTGAAGAGCTCGAGATCTACTCGTTATGCTATTGCTCTTCAGCCTTTCCATTTCACGGTGCGAGCTATCCGTGGTTCGGATAATGTGATGGCGGACATATTGTCTAGATGCCCACATGATTCCAGTTAAATCTTGTGTCCTAGTTTTTCCTGATATATTTTCAGACTTAGGTCTGTCCTTAATATCATAATATGTTGTAATACAAATGTATTTGGATGATGTTTAGATAATTTAACAAATTTCATTTTGTCCATCCATCAGTGATATGTTGCTAAAATAGCATTGACATTTGTATATTGCTATGATTATATTATTTCTTCTTCTTCTTCTTCCTCGTTCGCCCTTTGATAAGGACGGTTTCCAGTTGTGGGAACTTGTGTCCTGTTTTTCAACGTAATATTGTGATTTTCAGACTTTCGGTCGTCCGATTTTGCACATAGCATTTTTAGGACCGGGTTTATGATTTCCTTCCCATTGCGATCCGTACTCGCTTTAGATTGTTTAACCAGGACCATTTCATTGGAGTGGATCCATGACCAGCTTTGCTGGTATAAACGCAGTAGCATTGACATTTGTATATTGCTATGATTATATTATTTAGTAATGTTTGATATATGATTGGTATTGCCAGCAACTTAGGTTTCTTGAATGGTATCCCTTAGTTTGTTTGGCTTAAAGGAAATATTTTCTCCTATGTTGGGAGATGATTTGTACCCTCTTCTATTGTACCTGATATTAGGTTCATTGTTTGCATGAGCACAGAAGTGATACTGGTGCTATCTTGCTCATGAACATATTAAAAAAAAAAAAAAATTGCATTTTTTTTTTTACAGGGGGGTGGTAGTAATGTTGCTGTCATTTTCGACGGAGTCATCTGTCAAGTTATTTGCTTATGTTTGTATCATAAGTATAATTGTGTCTTTACCTGCGATGTCAGGTTGATTAGGGGTTGTCTTCCCTTGTTTATTCATTCATTGTGTTTGACCTTTAGGGTCAGAGGTTGACAGTTCGGCGTAGGCCTATGGGAAGGTTTTTTAAGCGGGAGTGAGATATACTTCCGGCAAGCCGGGAGGTCCTGTTTTTCTGAAGGGACCAAGAGTCCATTGTTTTTCGGGGAGAATCTTCGAAGTAACTGCTATGGCAGTTTTCCCCAGTGAATCTCTGTGCGTCGGGATGACGACAGAATTCCTTGTGATGTTCTGAGGATTCATTTGCCAGGTAATACCGACCTTTATGCATTATTACGCTTTTCGGTGGCAGAACATGTAAAGGATTACCTAGGGTGAACAGCAGCTCACTGATCCGCCATTTCAGAACTTATATATTTGTGCTCGAGGTAGCCATCCAAGACTGTTAGTCTTATATTGTCCAGAAATCCAGTGACGAAGATATATTGTGGGAGCCGCAGATTGGCGGAACTTCTATCTACAATAAGTATTACTGCAGGGTTGATGATAACCTATTTAACAGAAGTACACGGCCGACGTCAGAACGAGGCCTGTGCTTTCGGCTATTATACTACAGCCTGATATGTGCAATTGGCGGGGGGAGTGCCAAGTTGCACCTATGTGTCATAGTAACTAAGGCATCTGACGCGTTTAGTCAGAGACGCCAAGGGCGACGCTACGAACTGTCATTACTGAAGAACTTTGCTATTGACCATGCACGTCTATTCCGATGTTTACCTTTTTGAATGCCAAATGTATACCTATCGATGTCAGGTCAGCATGACCTTGTTACACTGACTGTTCCTGTTGATACTATGTGTGTTCTCGTAAATAAATGTCTTGAAACATGCCTGCAGTGTCAAAGCATCCTTGATTACTGCATGTGAGAGTATGGGTTGCAGGATCTACATCTATACGAGCCTAAACACATTCGCGTCTTCATTCGCACCCACACTCAATTCATCATACGCTCGCACTACACATCTAACAACATGTATACTGTCTTGGGCCGGTGATCACATCAACAAGAAAAAAAAGACAGTTACACCCTCCCTGCTCCGCATGGAACCTGGAACTACTTTATGCTTTTAGTTCTCTCTACGAAACTAGCAATAAAGCAATCACCAGCCCGTGCAGTGGTGGTTCATGAATCATCAGTCTATACACTGAGGTTGCCAGCCTCAAATGACTGTGACATCCACTAGCGAGTTTCAGATATTAAAATTTACACGGTAATATATACATATATGTTAGTTCACATGTTAGTAATAAAATATGAAATGTAAATCACAACTTACGCCAATCCTGGCTCACATACATTTTTGCTCAGATAAATAAAAGAGACTTGAATCGGCCTCTTACACGTGTCAGGGGTGTCGTTAATTTAATAAGTTCCCTCTCTGACTTTGTGTGTGGTCCTTCAGTTTCCTCAGTCCCGGTTTCCTTATTTAAAATGAAAGAGATTTCCTGGGCTATGAAAGTCCGTCCAAAATTCTCCAATAAAAGATGTCCGGTATGATTAAGAAGGCATTCTGAATTCTAATTCTTCAGTCTGGCAAGGTCTGGTATCTTGGCGAGCGATTTCTCAAGTGAAATAGCTTGAGAAAATGGTCAGATTATATCCACGGCCTTCCCACGCCTTTGTTATGCGTGCCTTAAAGGATCAGCCAATCTGATTTGAATATGTTGCTTGACTCAGCTAATGCAAAATTTCAAACATTACTTTTCTGAAAATGGGCTGTACACATCCACTTGCCCTTGGGTACAAACTTACGAACATGTCGGTAAACTCATATAACAACGTGTTCCCAATGTAACAATCATTACTTTTATCAGAGAGTAATCTCTTATCTGTGTCTGTCCATGAGTTGTCTCCCCGTATTCCAAGCTTTGTTGATGAGCGCACCAGTGTCTCATCAGTGATTAAGCACTGCGCTGAGGCGATTTACTTGTTAATCTGTGTACTGATATCCGCTGCGCCCACGATAGCCAACATGGTTAGGTCGCTGTCACTCCTTGCAACGTAGGGAAAAATGGATAATAACCAGACATGTCTACTTATCCCTGAGAAGGGTGTAAGAAGGAAATGCATAATATCTGCTACACATAGCATAAAAAGAAAGAAGGAAAGTGTGACAAATGAAAGCACCCAATAAAATCAGTACCACAAATGTACCGATACTGCCGTAGTGAAATAAAGATCGATAGGGGCCGCCCCGTTCTGTCACAGTCTACATGTTTTATAACCAAGGTAATTTAATGTAACTTTAAGAAGCAGCACCCCCATACATCGGAGTCACCAGCGGCCACTGCTCAAACATCCAGGCAGATCCTATTCTCACAGTTATTTTTGTCAGTATTAAGACCCTTTACTAAATGACAGCTGATAAATAGTATATTCGCAACAACCCTTTGCTACAAGTGTCCAGCATGGTCCCTGACGAGAGCACATGGGAAGAAAACTCACATCTTGTGAGATGAGATCTTAAGAAATGACATCAATGTTGCCAGGAGAGACATAATGAGAAATGATGACATAAGAAAAATTGTAGGATCTCTGATCTGCGTCAAGTATATATATATATATATATATATATATATATATATATATATATTTATATATATATATATATATATATATATATATATATATATATATATATATATATATATATATATATATATATATATATAATATATATATATATATATATATATATATATAAATATATATATATAATATATATATATATATATATAGAGAGAGAGAGAGAGAGAGAGAGAGAGAGAGAGAGAAAGAGAGAGAGAGAGAGAGAGAGAGAGAGAGAAATTAAGTTGTTTGGCCATCTCTACTCGCCTACATCAGTAGAAAATCTGATTTCAGGGTACGGAGAAGACCAAGAAGCAGATGAACAGACATGACTGTTGAAGCGGGTTCTTGATTTATTTCTTATTGAGGGTCAAGGATTTGTGTTGTCTTTAAGTCGGTTAGCGTAATGAATGACCTCGTCTTTGTTCCTCATGAACTTCAACTAATTAGTGTTAATGTTAATGTCCTTCATCAAAGAAGAGCAAATCGTGCATTTTTATATTATAAATATATGGCTTAATATTCCAGCCAACTTCCAACTTTATTGATGATCAAATAACTCCTTGTATTTGAGTCCAACGAGCATAGATTTAATACATGATACGAATACATCACAGTTAATTTATAAACAGTTCATTGCATTGCAGGAATCATCTTCTTATTCATATCTACACAGTGCAGTCCGTTCCAGTCATATAGACTAATTATTATTGTTGTCAACAAAACGTAGTAGGCTATATATACGCGTGGCTGCTATGCAGTCCACCGATAGTGATACCAACTATACTGCTAAAAAAAAGTTAAAGGCCACTTTCAATTTTTAGGTCATTTCAACTATGCTGTTTTTTTAAAAACCTGAACACTCAGTTAAAAAAGTTTTGCTGCATTTTGTTGCATGCTTAAACAATGTTTGTTAATCTGACAATAATTCAAATCTGTGTTACGTGTGTGTACCTCCAAGGTCAATCAAATGTACGTGGTGGAAAGGGAAATAATGCATGTTTGAAAATGCTTCATATGGCAAAGCCTGTTGATAACATTGCTGAAATTTGCTTTTCACGTGCAAGTCGTGACTATGGTGAACACATTTCACCCACTTTTCGGAAGGAACGGGTAATGGGTATGTTTGTAACATTTACCATTTTAGCTATGGCTCAGCGAAGACGCTTGACCGATGTTGACAGATGGAGAGCGATGGCATGGCTGCAGGATGATGTAGGGCTGCGAGAAGTTGCTAGGAGATTAGGAGTTGCCCACTCTGTCATACAAACTCTGCGTGATCGTTATAATGCAACCGGCAGTGTCGCAGAACAACGCAGGTCAGGACGTCCAAGGTCTACCACAAGACGACAAGACACGCTGAGCCATGGCTAAAATGGTAAATGTTACAAACATACCCATTGCCCGTTCCTTCCGAAAAGTGGGTGAAATGTGTTCACCATAGTCACGACTTGCACGTGAAAAGCAAATTTCAGCAATGTTATCAACAGACTTTGCCATAGGAAGCATTTTCAAACATGCATTATTTCCCTTTCCACCACGTACATTTGATTGACCTTGGAGGTACACACACGTAACACAGATTTAATTTATTGTCAGATTAACAAACATGGTTTAAGCATGCAACAAAATGCAGCAAAACTTTTTTGACTGAGTGTTCAGGTTTTAAAAAAAACAGCTTAGTTGAAATATCTAAAAATTGAAAGTGGCCTTTAACTTTTTTTGAGCAGTATAGTTTGTGAGAACGAATCATCCATGAAGCATGAAAAACATTCTATATTAAAAACCTCTCAACCTCTAATGCGTACTTTAAACGAGCTAACAAATATAGCAGACGACATCGTTAAAACATGTCGTAACAATTCCCTGCCCGACGGGGGAAAAAAATCTATTCTATAGATTTTTAAAAAATATCCTGATTAATCATAGCACAAATGTAACAAAAAGCAACATACGGCCTACGATGTTCTGTCTGGAACATTGTCGTAAGTCATGTCGATATCATACCAGTCACATAATACATGAACATTATGTTAAATTAACTAAAGAAAATGTCAACTGTCAGTAAATAATTATCTAAGTAACTAAAAGTATGTCTTAACTAAATTAATATGTTGTATCATCAGATCTACTAATTAAATATAGAATTAAAATTTAATTAACTAAACTAAAGTATTGTATCATAGTGAAGAAAGTAAAGTAAAGACAAGTAAAGTAAGGAAAAGAATAATGGAAAAAACATAAAGTTAAATAGTGAAAAGTTAATAGATTAAAAAATGAAATATATGTGTACACTAACTACTATCTAATTAACTTAATGTATCAACTAACAAAATAATAATACATATCCTCTTATGTAATACAGTAGAACTCCATTTATCCGAACCCCAATTATCCGAACATCCAATTATCCGAACACTTTTTCCAGAAAAAAAAAAAAAAAAAAAATCAGGCGCCATCAGTCACGTTAGACTACAATTCTGAATCTTTTGATGCGGCAAGCTTCAAATGTGTGCGAACAATTTGTAGAGAATGGGGTGGGCTAATGGTCGGTCGCTTACCTACAGGAAGTCAGTTAGATCATAAAGTCAGTTAATATCTGGTTTACCAATCCAGTGTACGTGTGCGTTCTTGGTAGAACACTGGCTAAACAGACAGTTCAACTTAAAATAATTGTGTCTGCTACTACAGCAGAATAATTTTGGTGTACAAGTATTTCTGAGTCCGCTGGGAGGACAATATTAGACAATCTTTGAAGGACCGAGGACTAGAATGGAACCAGGCCAGGAAGAAGACAGCCGATAGGATAGTCTGGCGCTCTCTCTTCCAACCTCTACACCTCACGGTAGAAGAGGAACGACTAAGTAAGTAAGTAAGTATTTCTCTGTGCGATATGGCATCTTCCAGTAGGCCTAAAGCATATAAAAGGAACCGCAATGTTTTGTCAATTGAAACGAAAACAGAAATTATCAAGAGACTAGGACAAGGTGAAACTGTGTCTTTACTTGCGGGGATTTTCAATGTTGGGAAGGCTACCATCTCTGACATCAAAAGTAACAAGGATAAAATTATGAGTTTTGCATCGAAATTTGATAGTGAAAATGGGTCGAAGAAACGTAAAACCATGAGAAGTGCGAAAGATGTGAAATTGGATGAGGCTTTGTATATATGGTTTGTGCAAAGAAGAAGCAAAGGGGAACCTATCTCTGGTTCTCTGTTGTGTGAAAAGGCTCTTCAGTTCAACAATCAACTTGACGGTCCTTCTGACTTTAAGGCTAGCCAGGGATGGTTAAGAAACTTTAAATCTCGTCATGGCATACGAGAATTGGAGATTCAAGGGGAATCTTTATCTAGCGATGCAACTGCCGCTGAAAATTTTAAAGAAACCTTCTTGGCTTTTTTGGAAGAAGGTTATTCACTCGATGATGTGTATAATGCCGATGAGACTGGCTTATACTGGAAATCATTGCCTCAAAAATCACTTGTATCTCAGCGCGAAGCAGCTGCCCCTGGGTTTAAAAAGTGCAAAGAGAGAGTAACAATTTTGGTAGCCGCGAATGCCAGTGGAAGTCATCGTTTACCGGTGCTAATGATCGGCAAAGCCAAAAAAAAACCACGTTGTTTAAAGAATGTGACATGTCTCCCATTGTGTTACAAAGCACAGAAGAGTGCTTGGATGAATAGTGAAATATTTCTTGATTGGTATACAAATCAGTTCATCCCAAATGTGAAGAGGTTGAGAGAACAAGAAAAAAAAAAAAACTGGAAAAGTAATTCTTCTACTGGACAATGCACCATCTCATCCAGAGACGGATACATTGAATGCAGTTGATACAAATTTTAAAGTAATTTTTCTGCCTCCCAATGTAACAGCACTGATTCAACCAATGGATCAGGGTGTTATAGCAAAGCTTAAAAAGATGTACAAGAAGGAAGTCCTGCGTCGTTTATTGTTGGCTGAAGATGAAGAAAGTGTGGTGGCGTTTTCCAAAAAGCTTAATCTCAAAGACTGCTGCTATATGTTAGCTGATGCTTGGACCACCAAGTCACAAGATAATCTCATCAAGGCTTGGAATAGATTGCTTGGGAAAAAAGGAGGAAATGAAACTACTGCAGTGGACACAAATGATGATTGTACAGTATAAATGAAGTTGTGGAACTGTTTCAAGCAATGCCCGGATTTTCGGACTGTGACAAAGATGATGCACACATGTGGCTAGAAGATGATAATGATTCTGGTTTTCAGTTTTTGAATGACGAAGAAATTTTGTCTTTTGTGCAAGAAGAAAACCAAATACATGTAGTGACCGATGATGAAGACTCCTCAGAAGTACATGATGTACTTGTAGATTATGAAGAAAAACCAAAACGTCGACCAAGTCCTGAAGAGGCCTTTATAGCACTAGAAACAGCGATGGCTTGGTACGAGCAAGAAGATGACAGCTGTCCTACACAGCTTCTGCTGTTGAAGAGAATGCGGGACTTAGCAGCCAAAAGGAGACTATCCAGTTTGGTGCAAAAGAGGATTCCTCATTATTTTAAACAGTGGGCTACATCTGTGCAAGTACATGTATACGTAAGTTGTGCCTGGTTTTGAATCGTTTGTAATGTTATTTTGAAAACATTTCTCTTTCTTAACAAAAATAATTAATACAAGTAGTACATGCACTGCAGTGTAATAAAAGATTTTGGTGATACGGTGATCTAATACAGTGTGAATATATAATTTGACAGAGTTCATTCAGTCAATCTGATTCACATTTGAAAACAGTAAGTCCAAAGATGACGCGAATCTTCATTTTCGAGTGTATCATAACGAGTGCGAAACGAATGGACACAAACCAAAGTCCAAACGTTGATAATGAAAACCTTGAAATAAGTCTCGTGGGACATCGTAACGTTTATGCGCAGAATGTACATATACTGTAGTTCATTGCAAGTTTCTTCGACGTGTTATTCGTATGCCTCAAGTTCATAACACATCAGCCATGTAATATGACGTTGTAATACGGAATCTTTAAGAATGTACGTATAGTTCAATCTCCATCCTTGAACTCATGAATTATAATTTCTTTTCACTTGACTTCAGCAGGATTTCGAGAGAGTGCGTCAGCCATTACATTTTCCGTTCCTGGTATTGACTCAATGACAAAGTCAAATGGCTGCAGCAGTATGGAAAATCTGGCTAATTTAGGGCTTTTATGATTTGAGCGACGTAGTGAAGCTACCGCCTTTTGATCAGTTTGTATCACAAAAGGTGCGCCTAGTAAGAATTTCTCCAATTTCTGGATCGCCCAGACGACAGCCAAAAGCTCTTTATCGACAGTGGAATATTTAATTTCCGCCTCTGTGAGCTTTCTCGAAATAAAGAGGGTTGGGTGAAGTACACCCTCGTGAACTTGAAGTAAACTCGCTCCTAGTCCGTAATTGCTGGCATCTGTACGGAGGATAAACTTTTTAGAAGCATCTGGCAACCGTAAAATAGGTGGCCTTGAGAAAAGTGACAAGATGTGATGAAAAGTTTTGTCGCAGTTTACAGTCCATGTCACTTTCACAGGCATGTCCTTTCTCAAAAGTGAGGACAAGACAGCTGTGATGGACGATAAATTAGCTACAAATCTACTATAATATTGGACGAGACCTAACAAACTCCTAACTTGTTTCTTCGTATGAGGAATTGATAAATTTAAAATTTTAGATACATTATGGGGAACTGTTTGAATGCGCCCAGCCCCGATAATATGTCCAAGAAAAGTTATCTCATGGAACGCAATTTGTATTTTTGTGGGTTTAGCGGTTAACTTATTTTCTCTTAAGATTTCCAAAACAGAACGAAGTCCGGAAAAATGTTCCTCAAATGACGAACTAAATAAACATATGTCGTCAATGTATGTGATAATGTCTTGTCTTCGTGATAAAATTTTTCGCATCATGCGAATAAAGGTAGCCGGTGCGTTCATAAGCCCAAAAGGCATCACGTTCCACTGGTAAAGACCTTGTGGAGTTGAAAACGCAGTATAATATTTGGCTTTTTCGGTTAATGGAATCTGCCAATAACCCTTTGTTAAGTCTATTTTTGTGAAGAATGTTGCAGTCGATAGACGAGGAAGTAAGTCGTCAAGAATAGGATGTGGTTCACTGTCAGCCACAGTCTGAGCATTTAACTTCCTATAATAATAATAATAATAATAATAATAATAATAATAATAATAATAATAATAATAATAATAATAAATTCTTTAAGCACCAAACACGGCGCATAAGGCAGAAACCAGAGCTCTCCAGGTTGTACGTTGTGACGCCACTCCTCTTAGCTCTTGCACATTGTTTAATCCAAACGTTCTTCCTTCTCTTATTATTGTTCTTCTGAGTGTTTCTTTTGGTCTTCCTTTTTTCCTCTTACCCTCAGGAACCCAAGTGAGTGCCTGCAATGGTATTCTGTTGTTTTGCATTCGTAGGACATGACCAATATATGACCATCGTCTTTTCCTTATATAGTTGGAGACATATTTCTGCCTCGAGTCTTCTCTTATTTGTCGATTAGTCTTGAATTCTTTCCAACTGATGTTCATGAGTTTTCTAAGACATTTGTTCTCGAATGTATTCAGCTTGTTCTCCAATGATTTTGTTATTTTCCAACTCTCACAGCCGTATGTTAACACTGAGATAACATTTGAATTAAACAGACGAAGCTTGGTATGTATATTCAATGATTGTAATTTCCAAATGTTAGATAATCTATTGAAGGCGCTAGCTGCCAAAGCAATTCTAGTATGAATTTCTCTTGTTGTGTCACCATCCTGAGTCATTTTACTGCCTAAATAATTGAAACTTTCAACTTTCTGTAGTTTTTCCCCGTTCAGGATGATATTAAAGGTCTCGTTAGAAAAGTTCATAACTTTAGTTTTAGAGGCATTTATTTGGAGACCTATTTTAACCGAAAGATGACACAAATTATTTACTGCTTTTTGGGATTGTCTGGGTGTTGAACTTAAGAATGCTAAATCATCTGCGAAATCCAGGTCCCCCAGGAATTTTCCATTTGTCCATTTTATACCTAATTGTTCATTGTGGGTATAGTTTCTCATAACCCAATCAATAGCTATTCCAAAAAGTAGTGGTGACATAATACAGCCTTGTTTCACCCCTGTTTCTACTGTAAACCATTCTGTATTCCCTTTATTTGTTCTAACACAACATCTTGCATTGTCATATAGCGCTTTGATTATATTCACATATTTTGTTGGAAAACCATAGATTGTAAGTATCTTCCACAATGATGGGCGGTGTAGACTATCAAAGGCTTTTTGAAAATCGACGAAGGTGATAATAAGTGGCGATTGCATTTCCACTGATTCTTCTATAATTGTTCTTAGTGTGAATATTTGATCAATACATGATCATTTCGGCCTGAAACCCGCTTGTTCTTCTCTGATCTTTTCGTCAGCATGCAATGTAAGTCTTTCTAACATCATGCAACATAATAATTTTCCAGGTACTGATAACAGAGATATACCACGCCAGTTATTACAGTCTGATAGATCACCTTCCTATAGTCGACACATAAACGAATGTTGTTGTCCTTCTTCCTAACAATGACTAAAGGTGAAGAAAAAGGAGAGGTACCACTCTCTATAATCCCTAAAGCCAACATCTGTTCATGTTCCTGAGTTGTCTTAATTAGGAAATGTAATGGAACAGAATATGGATGTACACGAATCGGTGTATCATCGTTAAGAATAATATCGTGACTAATCACTGATATGCGACCAGGCAGGTCAGTTAACACATCCGGGAAAGATTGTAAAAGACTAGCAATCTGTTGATGCTGTTGCGGTGTAACCGAAGGAGAAATGGTTACATCACGCCAAGATTCTGTAGGTTGTAAATCAGGTACCGGTAAAGACATATGTACCTCAGGAAACGAAGATTCTTCTTCCTGGATTACCGATAGATTAGAATAGTGACAAGAACCTATTGATTTGTCATCCAAATCGTGGAAAATAGATTGTAAGTGTTCGGGACGAGTGTGAAATTGCTTAAGCATGTTAATGTGATATATTTTCCTATGTCCCTTCATGTCCAAAATGTAGTCAACATAAGAAATTCTATCAACAACTTTGTAGGGACCGTTCCATGCAATTAGTAATCTATTTTTATTTCGTGGAAGTAGTACATAAGCCTCATCGCCTGGGAATAATTGACGTAATCGTCTATTCCTAATTTGCAATGTCCGAGCTTTAGATTTACCAGCCTCAGAAGAAGCTGTTGCCAACTGGCAAGACTCGATAATTTTCTTACGCAGATTGATTACATGTTCATATGATGACTGACCATGCTGAGTCATCAAAAATGTGACAAACAGTGTTACTACAACATGTTATCTGCGTGACGCAGAATCAGGTACCATCTGTAAATGGAGTGAATGGTGATTCAACCAGACACCATTGTCCCACTCGACAACCATACGAGCATCTCTGTTGTTACATAAGGTAACCAACGCCTCACTATTCTGACCATTGAATGATGGCAGAAGACGAACAAACTTAAAGTTTGCTATATACTGAAGAAAATTACCCAGTTCCCGCCATGTAGTACCTTGTTGCAGATTTCGTACTAACACGGTGCTAGAATATGCACCCTTCCCAATATAAGTAGTATCATTTTCACGAAGCTGTTAACAATGACGATACGTATTTTTTGTCATATAAGAAAAATTAAATTTTCCCTTTACCATAGACGCAGTATTTTTATTGGATGATGTATCATCCTGACTGAACTTAGGATGATACCCATCAGTATATAAGGTAGGAGGTTTCCTACATGTCGTAGACATCTCCTGGCTGGGCAAAGCAAAAACTTTGCCGTCAGGCTTATTTGTCTTAACTTTCTTATCCAAGTTCATTCTAGCCCCAACATTATTTTTCAATACATTACTCTTTATAGTACAATCCTTTTCCCTCTTGACAACGTTAACAGTTTTCATAAGATCAGTTATAATCTGATCTTGTCGGCAAGACTTATCACCTTGTATATTAATATAATCATTATTTTGTTGGCGATTCTCATCCATCTCCTCATCAATTTCTGGAATAGCACTCAGACTAAAATTGGAAACTGCTGTGCCATGTGTATTCAACTTATTGGCACGTAATTGAGCCATAGCAATGACAGCGTTGGCATCGCCAAAAATTTGCAAATTCTTCTTTTCCCATTGCATAATCTCATCTGGCGTACAGTCTTTACTGCCGTGGATACGACCTACCATCAAATCCGCTATAGGATTTTTCAACATGCAGACTTTAACGTCACCTGTAAAAAATGGTGTGTTAACATAAATTATTGCAGTGGGGTAGTATTCAACAGTACCCCCAAAAGTAATACACCTGACGTATTCATTAGTAGCACAACTTGGGTGGACCAGTGACTGTCTGACTCCAATGGTAGTTGATCCCGAATCCCTCAAAACTGAGACCATTGAACCATTAAGTATCCCTCTGTTGAATATTAGAGAGCCTGTTCCGTCATTAGCTGAGAGACCAACTTCGGGTGTAATGTGTCCACAATTGAGCACTGTTTCTTTGGCCTTCTGAAAAATAACATTACAGCCTTGGCAACTATTTGCCACGTTATAATTAACAGCATAACATGTAGAAGATGACTGTACCTGATTAGTATTAAGTGGGACACTTGGGGTCGTACCAGTAGTGAGTGCCGCCCCTGCATTGTGATCGAAATGTGATGGTCTACGTGACTGAGACCGATGTCGGGGATGGTCAACAGAATTATTTCGTTGTCTACCATTATAATGATTGTTTTTAGATCTGTAATTATGATTATTATTGTGCCACTTGTTACCATTGTTACTTGTATTACCATTAAATGGTTTATTCCAATTTGACTTTTGTTGATAATTATTGTTATGCCTGAACTGAGGTGACTGATTCCTATATTGCTGCCTACCTCTGTTGAAATTACCATTGTTGTTGTAATTATTTTGTCCCTGATAACAATTATCATTATATCTTCTATTAGAATGATTTCTATCGAGGCTGTGTGCTCTTGATTTGTCATAACCGTGATATGACATATTGGAAGCCACAGGTAGTGGTTCTCTTAATTGTGAATTAGACATGCTAACATTAGGATGTGCAGTACAATAATTTATTGCTATTTCTTCTAATGCAGCAATCGTAGGTGGTTTGCATTCCTGTAAGAAGGAAAAGAATGGTGGACTAACAGAGGATAGAACCTTATCCCTTAGTAACAAATCAACTAACTTATCATAGGATTTATTCACACCAGCAAGTTCCACCCATCTATTAAATGTGTTGCGTATATTCGCAATGAAGTCTGTGAAATCTTTATTTGAATATGGTAGAAGATTTTTAAACCTTAGTCTACACCCCTCCTCATCCAAATGAAACCGTCTTAATAGCAAAGACTTAATGGCATCATAATCACAAGCTATTGTTGGATCAACATTCTCAGTTGCATTTAAGGGCTCACCATCTAAAAATTCACGAAGTTTTAGTGCTCATGCAGATTTATCCAATTTATTTGTCTTACATACCGGTTCAAAACGTGCTAGATACGATGCTAAATCGTCGAAGCTGAGTTTTAAATGTGGTAATTTAAAGTTATAGTAGCTTTTGTTTTGGTTGGATGAAGACATATCATGAGAATTATCACTATGGCTATTTGTAGCAAGTTGTGATTTTAATTTTGCTGTTTCCAACTGAATAAGTGCCAATTCTTTTTCTTATTGCCTTTTTTCCCTCGTCAATCCGTAATATTTAATCCCTTGATTCTTGTTCCTTTTTTTATACTCCCTAGCCTCACGTTCTTCTTCTTCCTGCTTCAATGCAGCTTTTCTTCTTTTTGATGCTTTAATTTGGCCTCACGTTCTTCTTCTTCCTTCATCAATGCAGCTTTTCTTTCTTCTTTTTGATGCTTTAATTTGGCCTCACGTCTTCTTCTTCCTGCTTTACTGCAGCTCTTCTTTTTTCTTCTTGATGCTTTAATTTGACCTCACGTTCAGCTTTTTCCTGTTTAGCCTTGGCTAATTCAGCCACCGCATAATCACGGAGTTCTGGTCCTCTGTAGCCAAAATCTTTTCCAATCTTAACAAACTGATCCAAAGTAAACATTTTAATCTAATAATATATATATATTTAGTCTAATATTAATCTTATTCAACAATAAAATCTGTTTATCAGTTATATATGTGACTTTCTTAGTCAATATAAGGGCCAATATAGTCCCTTGACTAGACTAATCAATGAATATACCCTCAATATTCTTATCAAATTCAAGGTAAGATCTAATTTTATTATAATTTATTAATATTTTATCATCTCATGCCCTATGCAGCACGTGAAAACAATAGTGACTTGGACTACTAGTGCAAATTGATACAGTCCTAGTCATCAAGTATTTTTTTTGTCAAAATTAATCAAATGTTTATATTATTATTATATTATAATTAATTTATATTATTATCATTATAATAACAGTTATGAATTAATAAATACAAAAGGAACAATAAACTAAAGTTTTACAACACGAAATGACTCCACAATTGACAATTTACCAACATTAAAATGATTCTATGAACTGAGGCAGAAAATCGGAAGTAGAAAATTATTCAACTGAAAAATAGGTTAACCACATTACACTAAAAGCGATGACGTAACAATGGACTCATAGACGAACGTTAAAATATACATTCATAAATAAAAGATAGTCAGGTTAGAATTAACAATTGATAGCACGAACAAATGACAAAACAGAATAAAATGAAAACATATTACATTAGAAATACCACAAATATAACGTAACCTTACAGCTAAAACACCTAAGGTCGAATAAATACAAAAGCAAACGCAGTCTGCCGTTGGCAAATCTCAACGGATGCTTTGCAAATGGAATTACTCGACTAATGCCCTATTAGACCGGTTTCAGATCCACTGACCTGCTGAAGCGGTATTAGCTGATCTGAAACTCTCTTTTCCAACCGCCCGCTAAGTTGAACAAAACAACATATATGTATATATAAAAAACATTTAACATATGACATCAAAAACATGCCTGTGAATGGCGACCTAGAATTCTGTTGCGTAAATTACCAAAAAAAAAAATAAAAATACTTAGCTTTTGAATCACGACCAATT
>JAMPIV010002627.1:0-265418 GCA_024509875.1 Oreohelix idahoensis | reverse complement strand
TTCCGTTCCCCAGCCTCGCAATGACATGTCTTTGGCCCCGAAGGGCTGAAGCCAGTGCCGCTGGTTATTAGAAAAAAAAAAAAAAAAAAAAAAAATCCCCATATGCCAATGGACGGGAGCACAAGCGAGTCAGAGCGCTATAAGCTCTGCCCGGGGAAGGTAAACTCGGGAAACAACATCCTGCGCCTTGAGCTAACCGGGAGATGGAAAAGGTTATGGGAGAAAAACCCTGAACAACAAACACAACCGGCCTGCCGAAGAGGAAGTGTGTTAACTAACGGCTCAGACACCGGGAAAAAATTAGGACCACACAACGCTTTTGCAGTATTGGAAGTCATCAGCGACAATCACGAATTTACGTCATTGGGCGTCGCTCCTATCAGTTACAAACACGGGGAGGAAACGGAGCCGGGCCACTAGCCTCGAAAGGGGCCACCCAATGCAACCGGTTGCCTTTGCAACCAAAATGGTACGGGGGAAGGCAATAGTAGAGGCAATGACCAACCAACCCACTGTCTTCTTCTTCTTTTCTTCGATCCTTAAACACCGACCGTCAAAGCAGTCAGTGGCCAACACGACCTAGTGGCGTCCTTGTAGGGCAAAAAACAACAAAATTGATTCCACTTTGCACGGTCGGTGGGCCATCCCTTCGTACAGTGCACTACCACCATCTTCTGGTTCATCTCTTTGCATTCTCAGCCTTCCACAGTACCCTCCGCCAAGTTGTTTTTATGGTCGGCCTCTCTTTCGCTTTCCTTTCAGGGGTCCAAAACATAGCTGTTTCTTGGAGAGGGCATCGGGGGTTCTCTTACTGTGACTTTGACCAACCCAGCTCCAGCGTCTGCCAGCTATGATGGTGTGCATGTACTCTTGCTTGCTACGAGTAAGCAGATCTTGGTTGGTGATGGTATTCGGCCAAAAGATTCGGTGAATTTTTCTTAGGCATGTTGTGTGAAAAGAGGACAATTTTGACATTTCCTTCTCTGTGATTCTCCAGCATTCCGCACTATAGAGAAGCACAGAAAGCACGCAACTCACACCGCCCCTCTGGTAATAATCTTAAATTATTTTGTGACTTGTGCTGTATTTGGAAGACTTCCCAGCTGTTATTTAGCTAAAGAAAGGCTGTTCTGCCATATTCATTTCAGATGTTAGATAGTCTTTGCCCCTGCGCCCACCGTCTTGGTGTTTTACTATGCTTCCTAGGTATGTGAAGGTATCTGTCTGTACCAAGTTGCTGATTCCATACAGAAATGGGGCTTCCGGGTTGCTCACATTGCGCGTCCATGACCTCAGACTTTTTTAAATTTATGTTCAAGCCCACCTTGCTGGCTAATTTTATTAGGTCTATCCCGTTTTTTCCTGGATGGTGTTGATGTGAATGTGGCCAGCAGTGCAAAAATGTCTAATCTGCATATTCCAGATCTTCCAATGTAGAGAAATGTAAGTTCCATCTTATTACTCTTGGACTGCCCTCTGTTTGTCTGGGCTCATCACACTGTCTATGACTGGTTAAAAAATAGAGTGGTTGGATAAGGGGCATCCCCAGTCGAACTCCTGGCCTTCACCTCGAAGGTTAGGTTGGCTCTGCCCAACGCTACACGTTAAAGTTGGGCATAGAGGCTTTTTATGAATTGAACCACTATGCCGCTTTGGGATTCCCATAAGCTCTCCAGTATTTTCCATAAACTTGTCCCTATGTATGCTGTCAAAAGCCTTTTCAAATCAACAAAATTTATGTTAAAGCTTGTCTTTTGCCATTCTGATCACTAGATCTAAATGTTTCATGAAGAGTGGAAAATATGGTCTACACATCTTCTGTTCTTTACTTAAAATCCTGCTTGTTCTTTCCTCAGTTTGGTAGTTCTACTGCATTTAAGAATTCTCTGTAAAATTATCCTGCCTTAGTATTTTGCTGGGAAATGAGAGAAAGAGTGATTCCTCTCCAATAAATGCAGTCTGCTAAGAACTCCCTTCTTGGGCCAATTGTGACAATTCTTCCTTTCTTCCACACTGATTGAGTTGTCCCCGTTTTCCCAGACTTGTGCAAATAGTGGTTTCTAATAGTTTCTGCAGCTAGCTCAGGGTCCCTGTCCATAAATAGCATCTGCAATTAAGCGTTATCATGGGGACCGAGCTTTACCGTTCTTTAACGCTTTGCTTTTTTTTATTTAGGGGGGGGCTTTTTTTTTTGTGAATGATTTCTTCATTTCGAGGAATGTCTGTATATTACATCTAGAATCTTTTTTGGCTCTCAGGAGGAAATTCAATTTTGTCCTCTGGTATTTGCTTTGTTCAGCGTTTTCTCTGAAGTGCTCCTGCCCATACTTCGTTTTCATTTCCCTCTGATGTCCTTGATGAGATTTCCTTGCTTAACTCTTCCTTAATGTTATTATTGGTTTGCACCTTGTTTTTCCGCTGATGAATTAGTTATTTTGTATCCTGTTGCTTTGTTCATTCCTCAGTGCCGCTTCTTCTGCCTGTTTTGCAAGATCGTTTTTTAGGAAATTCCTTTTTGTTTTCGCTCTGGTTTTGGCAATTTTAACTTCCCAGTCCAGCTTGCCGTACTGTTCTCATAGTATAGATTCGCTTTAACTCTGGGGACTTCGCTTTCTGTTTTCTTTCTTTTTCCCATTTTCCCTTTCTCATCTTTATTGGTGTTTAGTGTGTTCAGGTGTTATCCCGAGTCCCCCATGCCTACTTTCCTTTCCAGGAATCCTAATCATGAATTGCTACTTTCCTTATACTATTGTTGAAATGGTGCGATGAAATTCGGGTCTATATCATCAGTCAATGTTCATTTCCTGGCTTTTGGCAAATTGATATCGTTTCTTAATGTCGGCCGCAAAAGCTTTTCTGGTAAGGGGGTCCTTCAATTTGCTGATGTCAAACCTTTTCTGTGTAGTTACAGTTGGTCCAGCCCTTCTTAGTTTCACTTTCAGTTTTGCTACTACTAAATGGTGATCACATCCCACATCTTGTAATGCATGTCTCCATCTACCGTTAACCATGATGTGGTCTATCTGGTTTCTGTCCCGACCATTTGGTGATTCCCATGTTACCTTGTTGAATTTTCCCCTTAGGTGTGGAAAAGTTGTTCCTCCAATGACCAGGTTGATAATGCTACAGAAAACTTATTCGCTTATCCCCATTATCGTATTGCTGTTCCGCTGCCGCATTTCCCCATTGTTTCTTTCATTATAATGTAATTGTGTGTACCAACTTTCGCAAATGAGGTCTTCCATTACTTTATTAACAAGCTTATATCTAGGGGTGTCTTCCATTTTCTTTCTGCAGTTGATTTGACTAGAATTTCATCATTGGACCTCCTCATCGCTATCATTCGGTCGATAATGGTGCGTAGCAATTGTTATTATTGTAGATGTTGGCGAATCTCCCTCTCAATCTCTCATCGTAATCAGTCAGTTGTTTGTAATGGGTTTCCAATCCAGTAATGTCCTTTCTATCCCATTTCTGTAGAACTACGGGGCTCTAAGCCTTCACTGTGCAGTCCATCCACCTCTTCCAGAGAAAAAGAACTGGTTTCTCCTGTTGCTGTTTTAACTTTTCCTGCCCCTGTCCATCTGCTCTCTACTTATCCCCAGGATGTGTAACCTATAGTTTCTAATTTTCTGCCGAGACCTGTCTTAGGTTTACCTGTCCTCGTACATATGATCCTGACATTCCCAAATCCTGATTCTTGTCTCCTGTTTTGCGGTCAGGACATCCCGATTTCATGTCCAAGTGGCTTACGTTCGGCTTTTCACCACTGACAGTCCCATACGGAGCCACAGACTAAGATGTCCATACCCTCCGCAAAGATTGGTTCAATTTGATGTTGTTTTCCGTAACTTCTTTTATTTTTATTTACATAGACAAGGGTGTCAGCCCTATTGCTAAAACCCCAAAACCCCTGGAGGACCAGGGTACCTAGCTTTTGTCAGACCCCTAACCCACAACAGACCAGCTCCAGCTTGGTTTAACCTACCAGGAGTAAAAACTCCCACTGCAATAGCTCTAGGGATTTTCAGGGTAACGCAAGCTGGCCATACATAACCGCTACAAGTATAGGTACCATTGATGGCATGAACCCACTATGTCATTACAGTGGCTCAATGGAATGCAGAAGGAGTGAGGAAACAAGAAACCAGAGTTAAAAGAATTCCACAGTGAAAAATAACCATGTTGAAATAATCTGCATCCAAAAAAAACTCACCTAAAAAGATACCCAACGATTATTCATAGTGATACGAAATCCTTCCGCCAAGGACAGGGCAAAAAGAACTAAGGTGAGGAATCCTCACGCTTGATTAAAACCTCAATCCCAGCAGTAGAGATACACAGATCTGGTGGAGGACGAACTGAAATACATAACCGTTCCAACTACTAGCTGCCCAGTGGAGACTTTATGATCACAAACTGCTACAGGCCCTCCAACCACAAACTCTGGAGCTACACAAAGTGAAGCTTTGCAGCATAAAGACGCCTCATTATGGGCGACTTTAACAGCCACTCACCCGCTGGGGCCAATGAACGCAACAGATCTGAGAGGAGAAGAGGTGGAAGAGTGGATTGGTAGAGAATAAAACTAATTCTAATAAACAACCACTGAGGATAAGCCCACCTTCTATTCCAGAGTATGGAAAACGACGCAGCACCAGATCTTGCCTATTGGCCTACAGATGACATAAATCGACTCACCACTAGAACAGTAAATTAACCAACTGGGTGGAAGTGATCATGTACCAGTCACATTACTGATATCAGAGTTAAAGAAGTTGCAGGACAAATTTAATATAGTTCTCTAACTGGAATTTATTCAAAAAAGCAAAAACTCGTGATTTTTTTAAAAAGAACAAGTCGATTAACCTCTGTCAGAACATTACCCACTCAAATAATGTCCAATAAAAACAATTCCATCATCAGTGAGGCAATCATCCAAGCAGCAAAGAATTCCAATTCCACAATGTAAACGACGAGATACAAACCATACTAAAACTGTGAGTGACAATCTGTGTAAAACTCCCATAGAGACATAAAAAAAGTCACGGGAAACTTATGGAGCAATAGTCCTCACTTAGAGAAACACCCAGAGACAACAACAGTGCCATAAAAACAAGCTTTAATGAACAAAAGAAAGCTGAAATCCAAAGGAGCTGGCATCCCCAGAAGACCAGCAGTCCCTCAACATGGAAAAGGACATCGAAGCAAGCTGTGGATTCTGACCAAGGAGGTTACAAACAAATGAAGAACCAACAACCAGCTCTACAGCACGGACAGGTCCATCAAGGAAAAAGAAAAACATACCACACACGGAAAGAAGGCAGCAAACATCCAGGCAGATTTCTACAAGAAGGAAAGCACCACAACACGTCCACATGCAAGTATCCAAGAAGTTACTTAAAGGAAAGTAAAAGAAAAACTGAAGCACCAAAAAAAACTAGAAAACCAGCATTGAAAGACATCCCTTACATTGAGAGAACTAAATGCTAACTAAATGCTGCCATAACAAAACTAGAAGAACATGAAAGCTCCAGGAAAAGATGGTGTCACAAATGGATATGAATTCAAGATCCTTGGACCTGTAGCCAGTCAAAAGCTCCTCCTAATCTTCAATCAAATCAAGGAGTACTCTGGAAAAATTCCCAGATCGATGGCGAGAAGCAATCATTGTTTTCCCATTCCCCCCCCGAAAGAAACAAAAGGAGGAAAACAAGCACGCAAAGTCCAGCTACCGACCAGTTAGCTTCTGAGCTGTCTGGGTTATGGTAATGGAAAGAATGGTGAACTCCAAGTATTAATGAACAATCTGGAAAAAAAAAACATCTGCTTGGATTACACACAGTCAGCATTCAGGAAAAACCGCAGCACCGAAAGACCAGCTGGTACTATCTAGCACAGGAAAGTTAGAAAATGCCTTTCAGGAGAAAAAGTGAAAGTTTTCGGTGGCGCCCCCTCGTTTTTTGTAGTAGACTTGACAAAAGCCTTTGATAAGGGTATGGAAATTGGAAGGACTCCTCGCTTAAGATGATCAACAACAAAATTGAAGGGAGAATGTTCAGCTGGATACGGGACTTTCTCCGATACCGCACAGCAAGAGTAACACTTGACGTGAATCTGAGCCAAATCGCGTTCACTCTTAACCAAGGTGTGCCACAAGGAGGAGTTATCCTCCCCCCACTTTTTATCATATATATAAATGATTTTGCAGAAGAAAACTGTCCCGGGAATATCTCCAGAGGCTCTTCATGCTGACGATTTTTGCTGCCTGGTGGTGTGCTTGCTGAACATTTGCCTACTGCAAAGTTCAGGATGCAAGCAGCGCTAAATACCATCGGTAAATGGGCATCAGAGTGGGGAGTACAGATAAACCTCTCCAAGGGACAGTAGCAACCACTGCTTCTCATCTGTCCAAATCGCCAAGAACGATCAAACTGCAACTAAATGGAAGTGAGCTTCCAATCGAGGAAAATCCAACATACCTGGGATGTCAAAATTGGATAAGAGCGATCACACCTGGAAGCCGAATACTAAAAGCAGTAGAACAGAGAGCAATAAAGAAACTCTTTATTATGAAGAAACTGGCTGGCACTAAGTTGGGGGGCAAATACCAACATACTAAAAAAAGTCTATACAGGGCACAGTCAGGCCTGTACTTGAATATGGCCAATGTCAGACTTGGGCCACGGCAATCTAAAACACAACACAGAACGTCTAGGGAAAGTACAAAATTCAGGCCTTAGATTAATCACTGGAGGATGAAGACTTCTCCCAGCCAGACAATGGAGAGATACACCAACATCCGCTCTCTGGAATGACAGACATGAGGAAAAGGTATTCACTCACAGTAACAAGCTTCAACGAACGCCAAAACATCCAATTCATGCCAAACTCCATAGTTGACAAAGAACAGGCTGAAAAGAACCAGTTCATATACACATCCTCCAAAACATCTGCATCGAAGCCTATGACAGACCTCCTCCCAAACCAACCTACTGAGATTTGAAATGTTAATTGACTACGAGGAGCCAGACGAACTGCCATGGAAATTATCTATCTTCACAGAATTCCCTGAAATAAAAAAGAAAGGCACCAGACCCCTCAACAACTAAAAAAACCTTGGCTCAAGAAATGATTGAAGAAAAGTACAACCCGAAAGAGTGGACACACGCATACACAGATGGATCCGCTGAGGGGCAGTAAAGAACGGTGGTGGGGGCATTTTTATAAGATTCCTAAATAGGAAAGAACATCCCGAAAGGCCTTCCCAACTGGAAAGATCTCCGTCCAAATTTACAGGGCAGAAGCTATGGCACTACTGCAAGCCATGAAAAACTTCACCAGACCCGAACAACAACCACCAGCTAAGTAGTCTCTTCACTGACCATTCAGATCATTACTTAAATCAATACAAAAACACCAGAATGAAAACATGATGAATGAGATCAGATCTTTGAGTTTAACATCATCCAAAGGGTCATCAACCATAGCACCTTCAGTGAGTATACCCTCCCATTGTGGAATTGCTGGTAATGAGAAGCAGTATGGCTCTATCAAGAAGTGGCAGTAAAATGGAAAATACAGCCATCCATTGCCGTAATCGGGAAGCAAAAAAACCAATCCACAACAAGTACAAAAATCAGTGGAAGGAGAAGGGGATATATACAGCAGAGATGACCCAATTACCACAACCATCTAAACAGATACAACAAGATACAAGAATGTTCGCCCTGAGAACCGGCACTGCAGATTAACTAGGACATCTCTATCGCCCTCAAGATATCCCACACAAATGAATGCCAATACGCGGAACAGGAAATCCAGACCCCCAGAACACAAAATTCCCATCCAGAACTGTCCAACCCACGATGAACCGCGACCGTGCAACCTGGGCCAAGGGGTGCTGAGCTCCAGTCAGAAGCTATGGGCTGCGCGCCGACCTTGTAAAGACTGTGGACTTTCGTCCTGGCGACNGGCCTGCAGATTTAGCATGACTACAAACTGAACGCAGAAGAAGAAGAAGCTCCCAATAAAGGTTACTGAGTATTCTTATATCTTTTCCATCAATACCTATGTCTTCGAGGCAGTTCAATTATTTTCTTGATGATGGACCATCTGTCAAAAGCCTTCTTATAGTCAATGAAGCACATGTACATACTTTTTTTGGACCTCTGTATATTTTTCTGCTAATATTCTTAGGCAAAATATTGCCTCTCTTGTTCCACTGTTCCGTCTAAAACCAAACTGTTCTTCTTGGATTTCGCTGTCTACTTTACTTTTTATTCTTTCCTGTATGATTTTGAGCAGTATCTTAATTGCATGACTCATCAGGCTGATTGTTCTAAAGTCTGAACATTCTGTTGCATTGGTTTTTTGGGCAATGTTATAAAAACTGATGTCTTCATGTCGGTGGTAATATATCCTGTATTTGTATATATCGTTGCATAGATCTGTGATTGTATCTATACCAAAGCTCTCCAGAGCTTCTATCATTTCAATTTTTTTATGGTATCCATGCCTGCTGATTTTCCTTTTTGTATCATATGTATGGCATTCTCTACTTCTGATCTGATAATGTTTGGGCCTTCATTAGAAATCTGGTGATGGTTTTTTACCTCTGTTGTCCTCAAATAGTTTTTTTACGTATGCTGCCCATCTGTTTGATATGTCTTTCTCATCAAGTAATATTACACCATTTTTGTTCTTGATACAGCTTCCTCCTTGTGCAAACCGCGACCTATTTGATAAATTTCTTTATTTCTTCATGCATATCTCTTGTCATGTGCTTTGCTTCCAAGTCTTCCAAGTGAAACATATAAGCTGCCAAAGGGAACCTTTTTTCGTAAAACCTACTATCATTCAATGACGAACCTTTTCTTTTTAAACTATTTCAATTATTTTAAACCTTGTTAAAACTAAATGATTATTAAATCTGTTATTTGTAATTATACAAATTTTAAACTTCGGATTCAATCATTTTAAATGTACTGCATGTTTGTCTCAGTCAATTTACTAAAACACACTTCTAAACTGAGCTATACCAGAAATAATAAGAATTCCACTGAGTAAATCAGAGGTGGGGGTGTTGCACCGCCGTAAAATATGTGAAAGTCATTTTATGGAAATGGGCCATGGCTGTAACTTTTGTGAAACGTCATGGGGCTTCACTGATAACGTATTGGTTTGGTGGATACGGTAAGGTGTCTATTGATTATCTGCTGACGTTACTGCTGTGTTGTGGTTGGATCTGGTAATGTCTACAGTTGATACCTACATATCCGCCACACAGGCAGACACTGTTAGAAGTCTACTGGTAAGCGATGAACAGGTTCTCGATACAGATAGGCCACGCCCACTCCGGGCTATCTCTAAATACGTGTTAAGTTCCCTGTCACACTTGTAATATTAAGTGCGTGTGTTGGTTTAGTCGTTTACACCACAGGTACGTACACAAGAGTCATGGATGGTTGTAAACGACTGGTGACATTTCATATGGGTTTATTCACGTCACAAAACATTCATATGAAATACACATAGAATACCGTTCACAGCACAACACAAGATATAAATTACCACATAAGGACTGCGCACTCGGCAGCTACAATGATATCATAATTCATGGCCTAGAGTACTCATATTAAACTCAGCGCTATAAAGAATCCTGCACTCAGCAGCTATCATGATTCATGGCCTAAAGTACTCTTATTAAACTCAGCACTATAAAGAATCCTGCACTCAGCAGCTATCATGATTCATGGCCTAAAGTACTCTTATTAAACTCAGCACTATAAAGAATCCTGCCCTCAGCAGCTATCATGAATCATGCCTAAAGTACTCTTATTAAACTCAGCGCTATAAAGAATCCTCAATAACAATCCTCTCACAGGAGCTATCATGATTCATGGCCTAAAGTACTCTTATTAATCAATACTCCTCACACAGGAAATACTGGCCTTTAAAGACTGCACACTGCAGTTATAAACATTTCACAATAATTCACACTGCAGTTTCATACTACGCTGTACCCACAGCGAAAAATCCGTCGACATTTTAAATTCAGAACTGTACAGGCATTTCACACTTCCCAAAAACACTGTCTTCCTACCCGGTCAAAACGCCCGGAACACTCTCCCCAGATAACACACTCGTTCCGCTCAAAAGCCGACACGAGACTTCCTCACTGTTCACACAACACAAACAATTGCGGGCTAGCAGCGAGCTTCTCTCACCCAACTCAAAACAATACAGAATAAATATATCAGCGCTTTTCACGCTGTCTGTAATCTGTCTCTCGAAACTATCACGAGATACTCTCTAAATAATTCGATAGCTACAAGCAAACAAGTGCTCCAACTCAGAATCTATCTTGGCTACTAATTTACCCAGATTTACGCCCCTTACACCAATTCTATTCTTAACATCTTACCTCACCCCCAGAGAAAAAAAATTGATTCTATCAATTTTTTGACAAATACATTCCCCAAAAAATTAAAAGGACAATGAATCTCTAACATATGTGTCTAAGAATTACCTTAAGTTAAGTCAAAATAAGACATCTACCAAATATAAGCATTAAGTGAAATGTAAAAATGAAGTATCCAATGTAATCAATTAAGCATACCAAAAATAATGCATTACAAAACCAAGTTAAGTGAATACAGCACAACTAAATAGGAAACAACCGATAGTACAAGAAAAGACAAGATCAAGCAAACGAAAAAATGATCCGTAATAATGGTAAGTATGAAATTAGAATATGAGAAAAAAACAATAATATTACATTCAAACAATTTCTTATATGTAAAATAATTACAAATATCACAAGTAGCTACACTATATTAAGTTATACCATTAAAGTAACAATACATAGAATGAAAGTATAAGAAGCGAAAGAAGAAGTATACAAGGAGAATGAAGTGAAACGTAAATAAAGCACGAAATGTAAACAAAATATGAAACCATACTGAAAAGACAACAGAAAAGAAGAAGTGGAATGAAGCATAATCAACAAAGACAGATAGAAAGCAAAAGGTATGAATATAGAGAACGTTGATAAAAATATATACTAATAACTATTTAGATCAACAACGTATTTCAAAATACATACAAACACGATCGAAAAGCACAAAAGAAAATAACAAAGTATTCCTATACTAATACTACAAAAAATAGTTTATAACTAAACAAAACATAATCAGTAATTTAAACAAGTTATACAAGTTATACATAATGAACAATAAATTATCGACACCACACAAAAAAGTAATAGCATTGCTATAACCAAGTTCGAACAACGCACAATCAAGCGCTAATACAACATAACATCCAAAAAACAAAAAAAACTTCTTTAAAGAACTAACATTATTCTACAAATCAAACATAGCACATAGTCAAACGCTAAGCACACACAAAACCAAAAATAAAAAATTACAATGTCTGGGAAAAAAATATTTTCCAAAAAATACAGTACAAAAATATTTCGTAATGCTAAGTTACATAAAAATAGTATTTTAATTTAATTAATTCAAATCTATAATTAACAAATTAACAAAAAAACTAGCTTTAGCAAAATGAGAGACATATAACAATTCCTGTATCTAAGCAAACACTAAACAACCCGTGTAAGTTTTTCAAAAATACGTCACAGAGAAACACATAGAAAAACACACTATTACCAACATACAAGTTTGCAAATACATGAAAACAACGTAATGTATGTTAAGCAAGAGCTTAAATCAGATCTGTAGATTTCTCAATCAAATAACAATATCAGCAACCGCTGTTAATTTTCTCTATACAGTTCAATTTAAACTTTTAAATATTTCCGGCTGACAATCACGTTCAGCTTAGCTATAGTGTTATTTAGTTATAAATTTATATCTATCTCCACCTGATATATTAAAAGTAATTATTGTAACATTACAACTAATGAGTATGTGCATAGGGCTGGCAAACTCATCATGTACAAAATTATCTTAACTATCACATCTGCAAAAAAAAAAACAAAAAAAAAAAAAACTGCAAGTTCTACACCAGAGTATAAAAGTCAATGATTATAAGGTATAAATAGGCAAAGTTTGTAACCAGTAAGGTTAAATATAAATCTGCTCATTGCCTTCATCAATAGTAAACAACACGTCACTACCATCTAACACACTACATATTATCCAAAACACAATAGTACAAAAAATAGCATCGAAATGAACTAATGCATAATTAAAACAATCATACATATCAAGAAAACAATAGACATCAAATGATGCGTAAAGATGATATATAACAACATATAATGATCTATGCAATAGAATACATTAACATCTACTGTCCTAATAAACAAACAAAACAAAAAAGAATCAACCGCAAAAAAAAATCTCCATAGGTCTTGCCGACATCTCATAAACACTAGGGGTAAAACGTCGAATGCATAGTTAGCACGCTGATATGTTCCGCTTGAACACTCACTCGGGCACAATGTTGACCTATATTCTTGCCGCTACCGTAAACAGAAGCGCTGACCCTTATCGAGAAGTCGTCTCTGTTAAAAAATACAAACGAAAATTTCCATTTTAATGAATGGTGAAATTTACTACGAACAACGGAGAGGTTAAACAAACAATTACCCCGCACTGTGGTCCGTGTAGAAATCTGGTCACCCCACGATGTCATCGACTCTTCCTTTAAGTTCACAACAACGTGCTGCTCTTTCAAAATCAGAAACATAACAAGCAGTAGTATTTGTGACATCATTATCATTGCTACTTTGCTTAATAACAATGATTCTAGGCTCATGTCCAGCAAAATTATCATAACTACAATTATTATTTTGTTGTTTGATCAAAATATTTATCATCATTTCCTCTTTGTTTGAGACTATTATTATTTCTATAATCCCAGTCAGACTTGTTATGATTAACGTTTCTACTCCGCACAAAAAATCTGTCAGAAAAATTATTGCACGATTGAAAACTCTTCTTGTATTTGTCTGTACCATTATTTTCAAAATTCTCAGAATTAAAATGTTGAGATACATTAACTTGTCTCTTATCTCCCTGATAAGGAAAATTATTATCATATGAATTTCCTTGGTACTTTCTAACCTTAGAAACATCTCTCCTACAAAAACTCTTTCCATTTTTTTCTTTGACAATATGCTTGTTTGCAGTATCATCTGTAGAACTATAAGTATCTTTATCGTTACGACTATAATGGGTTTCATCCTTGGAACCACTACTTATAACTTTATCCCTTGATATCATCTTCTGAGAACTTCCAAAATCAGTTACTCGTCTAATCTTTGGGCTTTTAGCTTGAAATCTATCAGGACTGACTGTTACCTTATCATTCTCTCTATTACACTGCCGCCAAGAATTGTTGTTATTGCAAGAAGAACCAAAAGATCTTCGAAAGTTATATTTCCCCCGAAAAGATATTTGTCTATCACATTTAACTTTTCTATCAGCAAAGATTGTATAGGGCTGGATCTTTGCTTTTTTAACCTGTTGGCAAACAACTTTCTGTCTAGCATTGTCCACATTTACAGAAGACCATAATCCGCTGTTCAAAATAACATCGAGTAGACCCTCTACCCTTTTTGTACTTTCTGCAATTTCAACATTTTTTTGTGAAATTTCTTCACTTAATTTCCTATTTAATTTGCCAAATGTCAAAACTTTACTTCTCTCCTCTGTTAGCAATCTCTCAATCTTAATCATCTCCTCTCTCTTAGTCGTTAACTCTTCTAATTTGTCTTTCTCATCCTTTTCTTTATTTGCTCTAGTTTGACATGTTTCACTACCTAATTTCTCACATTTCTTATCCTGAACTTTTAATTTGTCATGTATATCTTTCTTTTCTTTCAGTTGGCAACTGATAAAATCATTATCCTCCAACACCTCATGAAGCATATTTATGTAAGTCTCTTCACGAACATTGCTCTCAATCTTTAATATGTCATACATTTCTTTTTTCTCTTGAATTTCCTGTCTGAGATTACCAACTTCGTCATCTTTGTCTTTCACCCGAATTTCCAACTCTTTGTTCTTGTTCAATGCTGCATCTAACGCCGCATTACTTTAGTAAGTTCCGTGTTTGACTTATCTAACTCATTTGCGAGTTTAGAGACTGTTTCGTGTAGTTTACTCACTTCAGTAGTAACTTTTAAACACTTGTCCCTTTCCCGTAGGGCACTCTGTTTGTTGACTTTTATTTGTTTCTCACTTCCTAATTCCTTTTTCTGCTCATCAGGAATACCGTTGTGGATCATCTTGAATATACTTTGCACTATCTTTCCGTGTTCAAGTTCAATATACTGTTGCAAAAACACACGAAGGTGCCGTAGCAACTCAACCAAATCCCTAGCCATTATTGAATTACAAAGAAGCTTAAAGTTATGTTCAGCAAATAACTCTAGAGATGCCGATACATTAACCAAAAAATCGTCCATGATCCATATTCCAAGTCGTGGACCTCTCAATCCCTTTTCATCTCTACCTATTAACAATGCACTCTCCAACATAGGCCTTATATCTGCAAGATTATTATCAAAATCCATGGTGATTCAATCACTCAGTTAACTATATATCTATATCAGTATAATTATTAATGTCGCAAGTTTATGTTTCAAGAAGCTCTGACAATTACCCTTCCATTTCACACAGTTAAGTATGTATACCAAAAATATTATTCATAAACTTTGTATCATCAATTCCTTTTCAAAGAACCTTTATAACGTCATATGAGGGAAGTCATCCTATATCATACAACCATCAATACTTAGCATCAATACTAAATCCTAATAATATGTCTATATAGAATTAGACAACAAAAACAACCGATTTTAACAGTATAGGAGATGCAAAGCACAGGAAGGCTCGTTGACATAGTTAAGGCGACACAGTTCACATAACAAAAAATAACCACTTATCTTGAATGAAAACTCTCCTGTTCCTTTCCGTTAACACCCTGGATATCACAAAGTTCACTGGTAAAACATTCGACAACAGAAAGGCATTGGAACTTGACACCTTGATTCCGCTCAGGTCCTCGATTCAGCACGCTACGTGCTAACACACACCGCACAGGAAAGCAGGAAATGGGTCACCGTCTGTCAATTTCGTTGAAAGGAGGTACACCGCTCGTTTATACTGCCAGATGATTACTTGTACTGGTATACAGACGCCACTGTATATCATGACATCTCATAATCTTGAGTAATAAATTCTTTGACTTGCGACTGTCACTTGAGTTAACATTTCCCAGTTTAAATGATACTGGATAAGTTTTCCCTGGGCCTGGATACAGCTCTCAAATGTGATGTCTGTCTTTCATATACTAACGCCACTCAGGCTACACGCTAACACTTGTGAATTAATATCACGCGAATTTCGCGGGTGTCAGATCCTATAAAACTAGCACACCACTGTTGCACCGCCGTAAAATATGTGAAAGTCATGTTATGGAAATGGGCCATGGCTGTAACTTTTGTGAAACGTCATGGGGCTTCACTGATAACGTATTGGTTTGGTGGATACGGTAAGGTGTCTATTGATTATCTGCTGACGTTACTGCTGTGTTGTGGATCTGGTAATGTCTACAGTTGATACCTACATATCCGCCACACAGGCAGACACTGTAGAAGTCTACTGGTAAGCGATGAACAGGTTCTCGATACAGATAGGCCACGCCCACTCCGGGGCTATCTCTAAATACGTGTTAAGTTCCCTGTCACACTTGTAATATTAAGTGCGTGTGTTGGTTTAGTCGTTCACGCCACAGGTGTATACACACGAGTCATGAAAGGTTGTAAACGACTGGTGACATTTCATATGGGTTTATTCACGTCACAACACATTGATATGAAATACACATAGAATACCGTTCACAGCACAACACAAGATATAAATTACCACATAAGGACTGCGCACTCGGCAGCTACAGTGATATCATAATACATGGCCTAGAGTACTCATATTAAACTCAGCGCTATAAAGAATCCTGCACTCAGCAGCTATCATGATTCATGGCCTAAAGTACTCCTATTAAACTCAGCACTATAAAGAATCCTGCACTCAGCAGCTATCATGATTCATGGCCTAAAGTACTCTTATTAAACTCAGCACTATAAAGAATCCTGCCCTCAGCAGCTATCATGATTCATGGCCTAAAGTACTCTTATTAAACTCAGCACTATAAAGAATCCTGCACTCAGCAGCTATCATGATTCATGGCCTAAAGTACTCTTATTAAACTCAGCACTATAAAGAATCCTGCCCTCAGCAGCTATCATGATTCATGGCCTAAAGTACTCTTATTAAACTCAGCACTATAAAGAATCCTGCACTCAGCAGCTATCATGATTCATGGCCTAAAGTACTCTTATTAATCAATACTCCTCACACAGGAAATACTGGCCTTTAAAGACTGCACAGTGCAGTTATAAACATTTCACAATAATTCACACTGCAGTTTCATACTACGCTGTACCCACAGCGAAAAATCCGTCGACATTTTAAATTCAGCACTGTACAGGCATTTCAGACTTCCCAAAAACACTGTCTTCCTACCCGGGCAAACCGCCCGGAACACTCTCCCCAGATAACACACTCGTTCCGCTCAAAAGCCGACACGAGACTTCCTCACTGTTCACACAACACAAACAATTGCGGGCTAGCAGCGAGCTTCTCTCACCCAACTCAAAACAATACAGAATAAATATATCAGCGCTTTTCACGCTGTCTGTAATCTGTCTCTCGAAACTATCACGAGATACTCTGTAAATAATTCGATAGCTACAAGCAAACAAGTGCTCCAACTCAGAATCTATCTTGGCTACTAATTTACCCAGATTTACGCCCCTTACACCAATTCTATTCTTAACAGGGGGCTAATACTAATAATTGCTTAATCCTTCACAAAAGTTGTCGGAAGATCATAGAATTAACGTGCTCAGCCAATGCAGCATTGTTTTCGCTTTTCTGAATATCTTGTGAAACTACCGTTGGATAGAAGCGTCATTACCCTTCTATCTACACCTCTTCCAAGAGTAATCTTGTGCGAAGGTAGACACCTTTGAAGCCCATATTAGATACTCTTGAGTTCTGGCTACTGTTGGACCACTGCTGCAAAGCAGGGGAAGCAATACCGTCACTACCACCACCATTATCATTATCACCACTATCACCATCACCATCATCATTATCACCACTATCACCACCATCATCCTTATCACCACTACCACCACCATTATAATAATAACCCCTTCAGTCATACCTGGCTATGGCAATGCGCCCCTGAGGTGACAGCCCTCAGCTGCTTAATTTCCCTGTGTTCCTTTCGACGTTTTCTCCTCTCTTCTGCTTGTTGTGTAAGCTTCTTTTCGCCCAGTCTGAAGCGACGCCGTAGATAGCACCGCCACTTGGTGCGATCGGCAGCTTCATCATATACCAGGTTGCTGGATTTATGTCCAGTGCCGTCACGTGTCTCTTGCACACATCTTTGAATCTCAGCCGCGGTCGCCGAACTGTTCTTTTGCCATCTGCCAGTTGTCCGTAGAAGATATCTTTGTGCTGTCTTTGCGCTTTTGTCTCTGTGTCTCTGTCAATGACTCTTTGTTTCACTCAGACATTCTCTCGCTGGGTCATACTATCTCTGTTACAGTTTCTTTGTGTGATGCTCTCTGTGTGTCTCCGCGTGGCAGTATCTACGCATTCTTTGCATCTCAATTTCTCTTTGTCTTTTACTGTCTGTGTGCCTAACTCTGTCAGCTCTCTCGCTGGGCCACACCCTCTCTGTTACAGTTTCTTAGCGTCATACTCTCTGTCAGTCTTCATGTCACACTGTCTGTCACTCTTTGTGTCACACTATCTCTGTTATAGTTTTTTTTGCGTCATGTTGCCTGTCACTCGTTGTGTCACTCTCACCGTTACTTTTTGTGCCACACTATCGCTGTTACAGTTTCTTTGCGTCATATTCCCTGTCAGTCTTTGTGTCACTCTCACTGTCACTCTTTGTGTCACACTATTTCTGTTATAGTTTCTTTGCATCATATTCCCTGTCAGTCTTTGTGTCACTCTCACTGTCACTCAATGTGTCACAATATCTCTATTACAGTTTCTTTGCATCATATTCCCTGTCAGTCTTTGTGTCACACTCTATCTGTCACTCTTCGTGCCACACTGTCTCTGATATAGTTTCTTTGCATCATATTCCCTGTCAGTCTTTGTGTCACACTCTGACTGTCACTCTTCGTGCCACACTGTCTCTGTTATAGTTTCTTTGCGTCATATTCCGTGTCAGTCTTTGTGTCACTCTGCCTGTCACTCTTCGTGCCACACTGTCTCTGTTATAGTTTCTTTGCATCATATTCCCTGTCAGTCTCTGTGTCGCACTCTGTCTGTCACTCTTTGTGTCACACCCTCTATGTCACTTTGTGTGTCACACACTCTCTCTCTCTCTGTGTGTCTTTTTGTGTCATCCTCTTTCCACATCTCTCTCTGTTACACACACACACACACACACACACACACACACACACACACACACACACACACACACACTCACACACACACACACACACACACACACACACACACATATATATATGTATATATATATATCTGTTTCTCTTTGCTGTGTGAGTTCCCAACTATGTTTTTGCCCCTGTTTGCTCATGCAGACCGCACAACAAGTTGAAAATAAACATTAGTGCCTCGGTCGTTACATGCATGTTACTGAGGTTACACAAGTGACACTTCTCTTGCAGCTGCCTGTAACCATCTAGGCACGCCCTGGTTGCCTTCTGTTTGTTGAAGTTCACAAGGATTCAGCGGTTGAGGTAATAAATATACAACAATACGTTTCTCACTATTTAACGTATCTCCCCTCTTTTTTCTATTCTATGTTTTCCCGCTTCTTCTATAACATAGGTGCGCATGCGCAGACATTCACAGACTAGCATTGTTCGACCAATTAAAGCATCGGATGATGTTTACTATTTATTCTGTCTTTTACTTTTTTCTGTTTTAAAAAAAAAATTTTTTTAACACTCGGTTCTTCGAAAGTGGAGTGGTTAGTACGTTCACTTTTCTTGTGGAAGAAAAGTTTCGTACACATACCCCTTGCGAGAATCCAACTGCGGCATAACTAGTAACTTTGCATTTCTCAGTCTTCCAAATGTGTTGCAGATTCTGAAAGTTTAAGATGTTGGCTTTAATTATTCTCGCGTCATTGTCTTGACGGGTATACTTGCTTATATTGCACATGAAGGTAAAAGTGCTGCTTCATGATCTTCCAATAAAACAGTTACTTAAGTTGAACTCATGTACTCATGTTTGTATGTTGTTGAATTTCAAAGAAGGGAACAACCAGTAGCTCATTTTCTAACACTATTTAAGAAATGAATACAAATGATAAAACATACACACACACACACACAGAAAAAGGGAGAGAGGGAGAGAGAGAGAGAGAGAGAGAGAGAGAGAGAGAGAGAGAGAGAGAGAGAGAGAGAAATGATATAGATGAAGTTGGCGAAGGTACAATTTCCCGAGGAAAAAGGAAGGCTTTTTTTAAATATTTAAATCAAACAGAATGCACCTATTTTCATCCCATTTCACAACGCATGCGAGATGAACAAGGAAGTAAACAATTTACATAATATGTAAATGAAACAGAACACACTGAAGGTTACTCGCCGTATAAGAGGCTCGATACAAACATGTGTAACGTAAAGAATCCCGTTACACGCCCGTTGGGGCATATTAGAAATATGATGTTAGGCCCATATTTTCTTGACCATCGGCACACTAGAGGTGATGTGGTCAGTATCACGCCAGCCGCCTTTAACCTTCCCAGAGTTACCGTGGTACCCAATTCATGAGTCTGGGTCGACCTCGGAGCCGTTTTTTAAAGTCCCACCTCAACTGGGGATCGGAACCATGGACCACCTAGCTTGGAAGCCAGTGAAACATGTGTGTTAAAGTTGACATAAAACACACATGAAGCTGATAATCGGTAAGCAGCACTAACAATCTACACGTAGGTCTGTAATAACGTTGAAATCAATTTTGAACGTTGTTGCTAATAAGCAATGCGAAGTATCTACAAAAGTATGTTTACAAACGTAATGTCCGTGCAAGTAGAAACGACACCACATTTTGAAGAAAACCATGCACTGGTCTCGGATGATGTCGCAACCTATTTGAGATTCCCGTTATGTTAGTGTTTCAGACACAACGTCAGAGACTGCTAAAAATAGAACAGTATGATCAATCGAATATGATCATCAGAATGACTGTCCATTACTTAACAAGCAAGCTGTTAATGCTTTTAATAAAATCAAGAAAAGGAAGCCATCAAGTCAGCAGTTAATCAAGAATACAATCATAATCATAACCATCATCATTATCATTTTAAAAAATGTCCGCACCCGGAAGAGTCCAGGTCCTAAACAAAAACATGACAAGCCCACATGTCCTGTGCCATCAGCTCAAGGTTTTTCTACATCTCCCTTATCTCTTGCATGTCTGTCTCCAGTTCTCTTCACCGGATGTTTTTTGTTTGTTTGTTTGTCTCCCTCTTTTCTCTTACTCTGGCAATTCCAGAAAAGTTACTGTCTTGTAAATCTATCAGCTGGTTATCTTAATTTTGTCTTATCTAACGCCAGAGTCTTCTCCTCACCTCTTGTTAAATTGGTGTTTGTCTTATTCTTTCCACCACTTCCTCATTAAATGCTCTTGTAATACATTTTCAGCCCTTCTATTCTGCACATCATTCATTCATTCATAACACTCCATTCCCAAAGGAGCATAGGCCTTCAACAAACACATGCCAAGTCCTCCTGTCCCGTGCCATCATCTCAATTTTTTCCACGTTCTCCTCATCATTTTCGCCTCTGTTTCCAGCTCTCTTCTCCAAGTGCTTCTTGGTCTACCTCTGCCTCTCTTGCCCTGAGGTTTCCAGAACAAGGACTGCCTTGTAATGCTATCAATAGGTTTCCTAAGTGTGTGTCCTGTAGATCGCAATCGTCTTCTTCTCATCTCTTGTTCCACTGGTACTTATCTGGTTCTTGTCATCAGTTCCACGTTGGTAACCTTGTCATACCATTTCTGCACATCAACCATTTCTAAAAATCTATATCTTTCTAGTTGTTATTTTTGTTGTTCTCTGTGTTTCAGAGCCACACAAAACAAACAGGTTATTTCAGGGTTGATCAGAAAAACGTATAAGCCAGATATTATATCTCAGCAAACCAAATTACTCGATATATTAAAAATAAAAAGCGAGGCATTTATAGAACTTGATAAGCAGAAAGGCGACTCAGGAATAGAAAAAATTGTTGGTATCACTACGATAGATAAGGAACGTTACTTTTTTAAGCATGCTGTTGTTGGATCATAAGGGCGCACAATCTCTACAGCAAAAGAGAAGCTGGTATGAAGACGAAGATGGCTGTATACCGCTCCACCTATGTCCCAGTCTAGGCGAATGGATGCGCCTCATGGGCAATGACGACAACCCACAAAAGCCAGATCCAAACTTCAGAAATGAGGTATCTGAGGAAGGTGGTTGAAGTTACAAGAAGAGACATGGTCCGCAACCAGACGATACGTCAAGGCCTAAAAACCCAACCCCTGCAGACCCAAGTAGAACAGTCCCAACTGAGATGGTTTGTCCATGTCTGCAGAATGGGAGAAGATCGGCTACCACGGCAAACACGGGAAACTAAGAGCCAGGGATCCAGACCTCCAGAACGACCCAAAGTCCGCTGGGAGGACAAAATTAGACAATCTTTGAAGGACCGAGGACTAGAATGGAACCAAGCCAGGAGGAAGACAGCCGATAGGATAGTATGGTGCTCTCTCTTCCAAACCTCTACACCTCATGGTAGAAGAGGAACGACTAAGTAAGTAAGTAAGTTTTTTTAAAAACTATTCTCTCATCAAAGTAAGAACAGAAAGTATTTTCTACTTGTCATGAAATCCCCAGTGTGATAGATGTAGAGGGAGACAGGAAAACACATGGAGACAGTGAGCTGGAGATAGTGAGCTGGAGACAGTGAGCTGGAGACAGTGAGCTGGAGATAGTGAGCTGGAGACAGTGAGCGGGAGACAGTGAGCTGGAGACAGTGAGCTGGAGACAGTGAGCTGGAGACAGTGAGCGGGAGACAGTGAGCTGGAGACAGTGAGCGGGAGACAGTGAGCTGGAAACAGAAATGAAAGGGGAAACATGGAAAGATCACGTGTTGATGACGTTAGACAGAAGGACTTGGCGTGAGTTTATTGAAGATCTACGTTCCATGGAGAGCTGCAAGGTAATGAATGAGTGAATGTGTCACGAATTTGCTTCCCCTGCTTTGCAGTAGTGGTCCAACAGTGGCCAAAACTCAAGAGTATCTAATATGAGCCTTCAAAGGTGTCTACCTTCGCACAAGATTACTCTTGGCAGAGTTGTAGATAGAAGGATAATGATGCTTCTATCTCAAGGGAGGCTTTGTAAGATATTTCCGAAATCAAGAGAAATGCTGCATTGGCAGGGCAATTGTTAACTTATATCGGTCCGCCGCCTTTTATGAAGAATTAAGCACTTATTGTTTTCAGCTCGTCCAATCCCCCACCCTGATTTACTCAGTGGAATTCTTCTTGTTATGGTATGGCTCTGTTTAGAGTGTATTTAGTGAACTGACTGAGACAAACCTGCAGTACGTTCGAAATGATTAAACCGACGTTGATAATGTATATTTACAAATAACATATTTAATAGTTATTTAGGTTTTAACAAGGTTTTAAAGAAATGAATAATTATATAAAATAAAAGTTTATCATCACTGTTGTGATGGAATAGACCACCAACAACTATGGTAAAAGAATAGAAACAAAACGCTCTCATGAGTATTGCGTTTCCCGACACATAGTTATGGGTCTCTTTCTCCTATTCCACCATCCCACCTACCTCAGACTTTACCCCCGATGAGAATTAAACTTAATCCCTCGAGAGGAAACTTTCTTTACATTTAAATTGAATATATTTACTTTACATTCAAATGAAAAGGTTAATAGTATAGATAGAATATGTTTACATTAACATCTACACTGATTGGAAAGTGTTCACAATATATACTGAAGCACATTAAAAACGCACCACTATTATATATACTGATGCCGAGAAGCTGGAAAAGAAAAGTGTGGGAATGGATTTTCCCCGTGTTTGTCATGAGGTAGAGAGCGAATGGCTGCTGGAATAGAAAGTGCATGATTCAACCCACGGGTTTGTGTACAGACTACACGAAAACAATGAAAGTTACACGTGCAACACGATTCCCAACAGCTATGACCCTGAAAATATGTACGCGTTGTGGCAGTATGCTCGGTATAAAAAGGCCGTTGAGACAAAACACCCAGTACATGTGCTTGAAATGCCACGACTTTCTGAAAACGACCGCCAACGAGCCATTGGTATGTTGGAGACCGGAATGAGCTCGCGGGCCATTGCCCGAAGGATGAATTGCCACCACAGCTCTATTGTACGTCTCAATGAACGTTACGGAACCACTGGCAGTGCCCGGGATAGACTTCGGAGTGGCCAACCACGAGTTACTACCCCTGCGCACGATCGTCATATTGTGCTAAGTCACCTAAGGAATCGTTCTCTCCCGGCAAGTCAAACAGCAAGAGCAATAGTGGGTAGACGTGGGCAAGTCTCCCGAATGACAGTCATACGACGACTCAGAGATACAGGCCTTATTGCAAGACGACCTTATGTTGGGCCAAACTTGACTCACAAACATCGTCAGCAGCGCCTGCAATGGGCAGAGCAACATGTCAGATGGACTAGACTGCAGTGGAATGCTGTCCTATTCACAGACGAGAGCAGATTCAACATATCATTTGATGATGGACGTATGCGGATTTGGCGACGGTGTGGAGAGCGCTTTGCAGATTGCTGTGTTCGTCAGCACAACCGATTTGGAGGTGGCAGTATTCACATTTGGGGAGGATTCAGTTTTCACCATCGCTTGCCTCTTCGCGTCTTCCGTGGAAATGTTAATGCTGTGACATATCGAGATGAGGTTCTCCTGCGTTCACAAATTATCCAGACTTGCAGCTTCTCCAGCAGGATAACGCACGTGCGCACTCCGCAAGCATTACGCAGCAATATCTACAGCAGCAGAACATTGTGACGATTGATTGGCCTGCCCTATCACCAGACATGTTCCCTATAGAACATCTGTGGGACGAGCTTGGACGCAGAGTCTACAGGCAAGGTTCTCCAGCTAATCTGCAACAACTCGAAGCTGCTCTTACACGTGAATGGGACTTGATTCCCCGGAATTTCCTTCAGAGACTTGTGCGTTCCATGCGGAACCGCTGCCAAGCTTGTTTGCAAGCACACGGTGGACATACCAGATACTGAGGATAGTTTGAATGAATTTTTTTATTGGTTGCATTTTTGGTTTTCTCCCTTGCCTGCACAGAATGCAATGAATTTCATAACAATCAGATGTACAAATTAATGACCAGCATGGATTCATAGGAAAATGTGAAAAAATTCCAAATATGTAAACTTGTAAACACTTATATTTACATTTCACACTCTGTTCCTGGATTATACAGGTGGTACGTTTTTAATGTGCTTCAGTATAGATTAAATATGTTTTCATTTACAACTACACTGATTGAAAAGCTGTGAAACTTTCATTAATTTTAAAGTGCATATGTTAAAATAGACATTTACACTGGTTTGAAAATGAAATATTTTACTTAGAATGCACATCATTTCTTTCATCTTTCCATCCCTGCTCCATATGGAACTTGGGACTACCTATGCTTTTTAGTTCTCTTTGAGAAACTAGCAATAAAGCAGCCACCAGCCCTTGCAGTGGTGGTTCATGAATTCATCATTCTATATGATGAGGTTGCCAGTCTCAAATGACTTGGACATCCATTTAGCAATTTTCACATATCAATATTCACGCGGATAATATATATATATATATATATATATATATATATATATATATATATATATATATATATATATATATATATATATATATATATATATATATATATATATATATATATATATATATATATATATATATATATATATATATATATATATATATATATATATATATATATATATATATATATATATATATATATATATATATATTAGTTCACATGTTAGTAAGGAAAATTATAAAATGTAAAATGCACAACTTACGCCAATCTTGGCTCACAGACTGTTTGCTCAGATGAATAACGGCACTTGACTAAGCCTCTTACACGTGTTCTTGGAGGTCGTTATTTTAACACTAGATTCCCTCTACGACTCCGTTTTTTTCAGTTTCCACAGATCCCGGTACCTTATTAAAGGATAGAGATTTCCTGGGCTGCTTAAGACCTTCAAAATACTCCAACAAATGTGCGGTCTGTAAAATGGAATTCTGAATTCTAACTTCTGGCAATCTAGTTTCGTCTTGGCAAGCAATCTTCACAGTGTCTTAAAACTGCAAAAAGGTCAGGTTATATGGCCCTTCCTTCCCCCGCATTTGTTTTGTTACGATGCTAAGAAAGCTCCAATTGTTTCAAACATGCATGTTGTGTGGAGTAATTTCAAAATTATTTCCGCCGGAAATAATATGCGTGATGCAAAAGGTCACGTCTCCCATATATGGAATGAAAACATCCGATCCTCTCTCGGCCATGTTTGCAAATAACTTATTATTACTTTAAGATAAAGTAATGTCTTTGTAACAAGGTGTGCCGGAAACGATGATGTCATGTATGTCTGTCCAAAATGTGTCCCACAGACGAGTAATCTCGTTATCTGTCGCTTGAGCACACACAATCCGTCTCTTTACCATCTTGGCAGAGAACGCACTCTGGTCTTATCAGCGATTAAACAACTGCGCTGGGCGATTTTAATATTACTCCGTAGCCTGATATCGGGCACACTCGAACTTAACCAACATGGTTGTCGGCTAATATTATCTTATCAGTTCCTTCCCCAGCAAGGAGGAACAGGTAAGCAAACAGACATGATGACTTATTGCTGAGAGGAGTGTAAGAATGTTTGAAAATACAAACTATCTGCTACATAGCAGAGAAAGAAAAAAGGTGCTGACCACTGAAAAGCACGTAACTTAGTCAGTACAACAAATGTCACATTAATGTCACAGAATGAAGCCTCTTTTCATTCGTGGTCAGGTTTTACGACATTTTCTATAGTTGATCAGACTATAATTTTCAGCCGGAGAACTGGCCACTGCAGATTGATAGGTCACCTCTATCGCCTCAGGTTATCTTCTTCTTCTTTCTTTGATCATTAACCTTGACTGACAAAGCAGTCACTTGCCATCAAGCCTAGTGGCGTCTTGTAGGGCAGCAACCAACTGTCCCCATTTTACTCGGTCGGTGGCCATCCTTCGTGCCGTGCCCTTACTCTGTGTCGCAAAATTGGTTTCAATACATTGCAAACGTGGCTTCGTGTAGTTTACAGACCATTCACCGATCGATTGTCACAGGGCCGGCCGCTTACAAAATGGCGGTGTATCGACAAAATGTCGATGAGACATCGGCAATCGGCAATGATAAATAAGAGCATAATGGAATCTTTGTGAAAAGGATGTCACCTTGTAGTCCAGGAGAGGATTGTGTATAACTGTATATAAGGAACAACAGTAGGAAGTTATCATTTACGGAGATATATGCGTATTACGGCGGTCTACAGTTAAGCTGAAAGCCTGTAAACCCACTTCTGTTCTAAATACTAAAATCAACATATAACAGTTTGTGAAATTACAATAATAGGATAATAGAGATATATCGGCTGTATAAAACAAGATAGGATGGAACCGTATGGATAATATATAAGCCGAGGATGAGACAGGGAAAGTTTCAGGCAACGCACAGATCGGGTGTAATCGCTGTTTCGGAAAGGGATTTCAGCCCGAGTCTTAAGCTGTGACGTCAGTGCTCTCCGATACGTCCGCCAGAGACTTATAAAGAGCGGAGCGTTTAACTAAAAGGCAACACAACGAAAGAGGTTTGAGACAGACTGAGAGGCAGAGTTCGCCACTACACATGTACCACCTGAATTGTGAGCGGATCGCCAGAAATTTTCAGTCCTGTGTCTGAAGTCTGAGGGTAAGCGAAATTATGATAACTACCGTGTATAATATTTTTTATTTCAGGTTCGTATAGACTTCACAAAATATTCACGTAGAATATTCATTGCTATAATGTATTGTTATTTTCAATATGATCTAAACATGCGCTATGTGGATGATTGTTGCTTGTACAAAAACTAATCACAACTAGCCCCACAGCCAAATGTAGATAACATCTATCATAGTAAATGCTGTATCTCGTCGAAGATAAAGGCAGTCCCATGGCAGAGATTGTCATAGGCAAATGAAGTGTTAGAAGCGTCATCATGGAAGATACCGCTTTTACGAGGTTAGGTGACTAGTTCCCTCCCGCGCTGCCTTTTCCTTCCCTAGTTCGAGCGCACAACTGAGTGCCCATTTACAGCTGGTAAACTGGAGTGTTCCATAGCCAGGCTTCAATTCAACAACTATGTAGTTGTACTACTGAAGAAAGCAACCTGATCGTTTGGTCAGTCGGGCACTCACTTTATCTAATTGTGTATTAATTTTGTGTAGATGCTAGGAATGGCATCAGTATTTAAATTTGTACCTGATATGGTTTGGAAAGATCATGTTATAAATAAGTAAATGATGTACAGGAGCGGAATAAACCAGATGATGTTTATTACTGATATGTTAATATTAATTCTGTATCCTTGAAATGATGTTACTTACTATGACTGTATAACTTTGACATCTGATGACTGACTAGTCTGACTTATGTGCTAGTCAGTTACAATTAATTGAAATGTTAATACTTCTGTATTACTGAAATGATGTCCTTACTTACTATGATTGTATAACGGTGACATCTGATGACTGACTGGTCTGACATCTGTGCTAGTCAGCTACAAGTCTAGCCAGATACTAGCTAAGGCTGATATGATGTTTCAGGTTCCATGAAATAACTCAAACCAGACTGTCAAGTATCAGAAGCCGGTGTTGTTCATCAGAGGCAATCCCACAAAAGTGCAGGACCCCAAAGAGTGAACTTCAACTGGTCATTGGCATCCCTAGTGCTGGGTCTACCAATACTGATATATACAACGGACAGTGCCGCGACAGCAGTATCCAGATGTTCAGATAAGTGTCACTTAGGACACTGACCACCAAAATATATGAAACAAACAGCAATAGTTGTGAGATAAAATAAATCTACATAGTCAACCATTAGGGAATACAGTCAAATGAGGACAGTAATGTGTAAAGTCAGAGGACTAAGAACAGTGATACAGTTAAAGTGATTCCAGTTTTCAGTAACTTTATTATTCAAGATCTTGAAGTCTAAACAGACAATAATAGTAATTGTGTGAATATTTTTTATATATTTTAATGCTCTTTTCCAACTAGCAGAAATAGAATATTAGTGTAAATATTAAACTATTTTAACTGTACCTGAGGAATTATTCACTTCTTACATTTGTGGTTACAGTGAATGTTCATTTTAATTATCCCCTAGAAAATAATAAATCATAAGATAGTCACAGGGAGGAGACACCTTAAATCCTGGTACAACTTCTTACCAACTGGCCAGGGTTTTCACAGTCTGACTATTTCTATGATATCCATACACCAGTGCTTATTTCTAAGACTGGGGTATTATTTGTAAGACCAGAACTCTTTACTGGCATACTATCCTGGTAGCAAAGGAGATACCTGGATTCTTACATAGATAAATAATTTTAAATAACCTCCCGCTACACTCTGGTTCATGCTTTGCATCTCAGCTGCAACTGTTCTCCGCCAAGTTGTCTTTGCTTTGCCTCTCTTTCGCTGTACTTCTGGGGTCCACAGCATAGCACTTCTGGTGATGGTGTCAGGGTCCCTTGCGAGGACATGGCCAACCCAGTTCCAGCGCCTGCCTCCAATGATGGTGAGCATGCCTTTTTGAATGCACCATATAAGCAGTTCCTGGTTGGAGATTCAGGATATCTCACACAACTGAATGTCCATGTTGAAACTGGAATCCAGATCCCTGAACACATTCTACAAAACTGCCCAACCCATGATGACCCACGACGCCTGACTTGGCCATGGGTGCTGAGCTCAGGCAGCAGCTATGGGGCTGCTTCGTAGACCTGGAAAAGACTGAACTTCGTCCAAGCGAAAGACCTGCAGATTTAGCCTGACTACAAAGTGAACGCGGAAGAAGATTACAGTTGACGAATAATTAGATATCATGTATTTAAAGATGTACTTCTAAAAGGCAGCATTCTATTGACAGACTGGTTAGAGCGCTGGTCTCTCGCGGCAAAGGTACCCGGGTTCTATTCACGGTATCGACACACTATGCTTAATTCTACCCAGCTTTAAAAGGGTGGGAGCCGCGGTAGCGCAGTGGTTAGTGTGATGGCTTCATAGCTCGGTCCATGGTTCGATCCCCAGTTGAGGTGGGAATTTTTTAGACCGCAAACGGCTCCGGGGTCGACCCAGCCTAATGAATTTGGTACCAGAGTAACTCTGGGAAGGTTAAGGCTGACTACATCACCCCTCGTGTGCCGATGGTCAAGAAAATCTGGGCCTAACACCATATTCCCAATATGCCTCAATTGGCATGTAACGGGATTTTTTTACCTTTTTACCTTTTAAATGGGTACCTGACTTTGCTTTTGAGTTACGGAAGGAAAAAACAGCGAGGAATGGAACTGGCCACCCTCACCTCTCGATGCTGGACTAACACTTCACTCCTCTACGGTATTATCTGCTATGGAAATACCTTTTATTTCTAAAATAAAAACAGTCTCGGAAAAAAACATATGTTTTACATATTTCGAGTAGTGTCAAAATATGGAACAGAAAGAGAACCAAAATAAATCAAGTCGTTAGTTGGTTCAACACTATACATCAACATCACGGACAGACGGACGGGAAAATGTTTCCTTTTTGAGGTTGATGTCGATGTTGATGCTTCTTAAGGCAGCCTCATTACCTCACAAGATTCAGATGAATTATCCCCGAGTTAGCGAAGCGTTTTAACTTAACATTCTTTAATGTGTTAACTTTATTATACATCTTTTATTTACATTTTTGTTTTGGTGTTCGTTAAGCTGGTCGTAAGTGTACATATGATCGGTTGTCGTTGTACATACGATCGGTTGTAACTGTACATACGTTCACTTGCAACTGTACATACGTTCCAGGGTTACTGTAAACATGTTCGGTTGCACTTACGTTCGGTTCTAACTGTATTTACATTCTGTTATAACTGTACATACGTTAGGTTGTAAGCACACATATTCGGTTGTACTTACGATCGATTCTAACTGTACATAGGTTCAGTGTTAAATGTAAATACGTTCGGCTGTAACTGTACATACGTTCGGTTGTAACTGTACACATGTTAGGTTGTACTTATGTTTGCTTGTAACTGTATATACTGTCAAATAATTGGTCGTTCTCTTTTACGCATTCTCTCTCTCTCTCTCTCTCTCTCTCTCTCTCTCTCTCTCTCTCTCTCCCTCCCTCTCTCTCTCAGCCATTATTTAATTATGTCTCATTTTCGGAGCACAGAAATCCGTGCTTCAGTCACTTGTTTACATTTTTACACTTCGACTCATGTCAGGTCAAGTCGTCATTGACCATCCCTAAGGATTAATTGTAATCGCTTAAGTGCTTGCACCAGATTGACTCCATGTGTAGTGAAATTGACAGAGATACAACGGTAAAATACCTCCAAAGATAACATGTAAGGATAAAAACATAATGCGTAGGCTGCTGATAGTACATGATCGCCCAGACCGCGGGTCATCACCCTCCATAAAAATTGACTTGCTAGACAGGAGGGGAACGGCGGATAAAAAGGAAAAAAATATGACTGGAAAGATTGCGTGAGACTAGAAAGGCTAAGGAGACGCAATTTGGGTGGGGGGGGGGGGGGAGGGGGGGGGGGGGGGGGGGGGGGGGGGGGGGGGGGGGGGGTGGGGGGGGGGGAAACGGAGAAAAGTCACGTTTCCCAAGTTGACATAAAGTAAGGAACTCGACAGAAGGGACCTTGGATATGTTACGCCACAGTCATTTATTGGTCGCTTTTGCGATACCAAGCCTTTGATTTGAATTCAGCGGCAGAACGCGGATGTTTGGAATATTACAAAAATTAAAAAGTAACTTTTTCGTAATATTAATGTTAGGAATATAAAAACTAGCTGGCCGGATGGCCCATTCTGAGCAGTGAACTAATATGTTCTTAATTTTACAGACGGATAGATAATATTGAAGATAATGACAAAAGACAGTGTTGTTCACATCAACGACAGACTGTATGGAATAAAAAGTGTCGCTATTTGCACAAAAAAACACGACCTCGAGACGCAGGTGTTCAAATCTACTTAGTAGGGAAGCGAAGGGACATTGGTGGGAGCTGTGTCTAAAAATAACTTTTAACGACAAAATTTTGGAGGGGAGAGAAAGGTTGGTTCAAAAATCAAGTACGTTTTGAAAAAACAAGTAGAGACGGACAGACTAACAGATAAACATCCATACTTGACTGAAGCATGACTGAAATGACTTTAGGGTAGGAAATTTGAATTTCAAATAAACCTAGGCAGTGATTGGCCACAGACAATCATTTTATCGGCGCTCAGACGCGCAAGTGGGGCCATTCCTCAATAGTTGTTCGATGATAGACAGTATTTTAAAGTGTGGTGATTTCCAAATGAAAGAAAGTGAAATAAGTTCAGGGACGCCATACTATAGCCAGCAGCTCAGCTGAGTTTTGCTAGCATTTCTGTGTTCTTTATTCATAATCTGGTAAGATTGAAATTATTTCTTTGTATATTTTGAATATTGTTTAATGTTCGAGTGATTTGATACTGCCATATCGAAATCTAGCCTTACAAACAAGTAGGGATTTGCTCTAGACCCCCCGCCCAAGTCAGGGTCTAGGGACCAACAATATACATAAACTCCAGCAAGGGTTAGGAAAGACAGATCAAGTGTTGAGAATAATGAAACATATTTACCTATCCACTTTTAGGGAAGGAAACTAATAAATATTTTTCAGAATCTATAGTCTGGGAGGACCTATCTGATGTAAAACCACCATGGTAAATGTGCTGTTTGGTCAGAGAGATCTGACCTGTCTGTATGATGTGGTTGTTGTGTCCGTGTTGTGTCCAGACGTGGGTAGAGAATAGAATTTTGACACATAGCCAATACTTTGATTGCAGAGCTGTGAGTTTCAGTTGTCAACAAGGCGGTGTCCATTCAGTTGGTGATTTTACTCGAGTGTATCTGTGCAGTACGTTGTGACAGAGACCACTATTATTGCCCGCCAGCACGGAGAGGTGGGACCACCAGATTTCAGCACCAGAGCTACATATGCAAGATGAGTGAGCCTCTGGTCTGCTGGAAGTTCACCAACGCCTTTTAGTTGCTAATACCCCATAAAATTCCTGCAATTTACTGGACACTGTGTAGTCAATATAGACAGGTGTGATGAGGCCACCCCAACAGCACAAGCATTAACTATCCTCCCAAGTAGATGACTACTAGAACATTTTAATAAAACTAACTAGTCTAGTACTTACATATGTACACTCTTGCATTTATTATGTAACATTCCATGCATTTCTTTCATAATTTTTAAATCCTTTGTTTAAAAAAAGTTCTGGTCAACATAAAACTTGATCCAGAACAAATAAATGTAATATAATTCTATCAAAAATTTTACACTCTTGAGTTAGTTCAGTGTATTATAATATTTGTTAAATATTATTAGTCTGCTTAAATATCTGTGGGTGTATCTATAATTATCACACCACATTACATATCATTACCCTAGACATTTTACATAGATACATTCATTAGAAAAAAAAAAAAATAAGTGTGAGGTCGTAGTGGTAGCAAGAAAGGCCTTCTGTCAATTCACAACTACATTTTATCTCAGGAGCCTTCACAGCTGGCCTCATACATTACATTTAGTAATATCACCATCATACAATACCATCAAACCCACTACATACATTGGGGTCTTGTCCAGGGATAATTAGCCCAACAGTAATATTAGGATCTCCTGGTTGGAGAAATAAAATTAGGGGAAAAAAATTGTGAAATTCCCTTTAAAATTAAAAGTGTCCCTGCAGATAAAAGTTGGTGAATCTTCACAGCCAGTGATAATTAATTAGTTAACTGGTTAGTTAGAATTAGTTAGACTATAGTCATAAGAAGTACTTAGTGTATTTACTGGTTAGAGATTTAGCTTGTATATTATTATATTGTCTGAAAAGTATGGCGGAGCTAGCAAAATTCCGATCAGCTGCTGTGCTGACCGCAAAGGAGATGGGAATGGATGGTCAAATTTTAATTCAATATGTAACGGCTGAATGTGATAAATATATTGAAAGGGAAGATAGAAAGGTAGCTGAAGAGAAGAGGTTACAAATTGAGGCTGATAGAGAAATTAAGAGGCTGCAGATTGAGGCAGAAGAAAAACGACAGCAAAGGGAGGCAGAAGAAAAAAGACAGCAAAGGGAGGCAGAAGAAAAACGACAGCAAAGGGAGGCAGAAGAAAAACGACAGCAAAGGGAGGCAGAAGAAAGAACTGGCTCCAGAAGATAGTTGCAAAGGGAGCACGAATTACGACTAAGGGAGCTGGAATTACAAGGCCCGGCTCCTGAAAATGGTGCCAGCCCTTTTGCCTCAGATGCTACGCCCAGTCTGGGAGCCTCAAACTCAGCTATGGGGTTTCATTTAGACCATTTTGTTGAAAAAGACGATGACATAGAGGGGTACCTAGGACGTTTTGAGTTATTAGCTACTACATATGGGTTAGAGAGAGAGAGGTGGAGTTTAAAGCTATCACAGGGATTGAGAGGTACTTCTTATGAAGTATTTGCCAAAATGAACAGGGAAGACCAAGACAATTATGACATGTTAAAGCAGGCTTTGTTATTAAGGTACGAGAAGAATGGTGAATTTTATCGTAAGAAATTTAGAAATGCCAAACTGTTGTCTGGGGAGACATACCACCAATTCTCTGCTAGACTAGAAACCTATTTGGAGAAATGGACGGCTCTGGGGAAGACCCAAGATCTTAAAGAAATGATCATGATTGAGCAATTGAGAGAGTCCATGGCTCCAGACATGAGAAAATTTCTCATGGAACAAGGTGCAGAGAAGTTGGGGGAAATTTTAAATGTTGCTGAGAGGTATCAGGCAGCTCAGGCAGAGGTAAGTGGTGCTAAAAAGAAGCACATAGACAATTTTAAAGCTCCACAGCAATTTAATAAATTTGATAATAGAGAGCAGGGAAATAAAGGTAGGACAAACTTTGAGCGGCCAAGAAATGACTATCGCGACAGAAACTCACAGTTCAATGACCAAAAGTTCAATGAAAGAAAACCGTTGAACCAAGGAAAAAGATGGTGTAAATGGTGCAAGAAGGATAACCATAACACCGAATTTTGTAGAAGGAAACCTTCAAACATTGCTGCAATGAAGTCGGGGACGCGAAGATTAAAGGTTAATCCTAATGGACAACAGGAACCTTATCACCCCCCAGTTTGTGAGGATGTTATTTGTAATGGGGTCACCATAAGGTGCCTTTATGATACAGGTTTGGATTATGATTCAGTTGTGAAGTCTAGCCTAGTGGACCCAAGTCAGTATACCACAGAAACAGTGGAAATACAAGGGGCGACTAAGGACATACCACTCATGACACTTCCCATCGCAAGGATAACGGTGAAAACTCGCTATGTGGAGGGAGAAATCAGAGCAGCAGTGATAGATGAACCAATCTACCCTCTGATATTGGGGTGTAGATACGTCTTCTTGGGGAATCCCGAGAAACCTGTGATCATGGCGACAGTGCAGACCAGGTCACAGAAGAAGGAGGAAGAAGGTGAACCTATAAATGCTCATCCAGAGGAGATGAGGAAGGCGCAGGCTGAGGATAGGACACTCAAGCCCTGTTTTAAAAAATTGCCCAAATGCCACACACCTCCGAGCAAGGGGGAATATTTCATGAAGAACAAACTCTTATATAGGAAGACAGGAACTAGATCCCCTGGTCACGGACAGTTAGTTCTTCCCAAGATATATAGGGCAAACTTAATAAGGAGCTTACATGTTGGAAAAGATGGTGACCATGAGAAAGTCGGTACCATCTGCCAAAAGATTGCTCGAAAATACTATTGGCCCGACGTAAATGTCGATGTTGAAAACTTTGTAGAAGCATGTGGCGTATTTCATGAGGGAACACCCACAAAGGGAAAATATGTGCAGGACCTAGAAACGCCACGGGGCAACTTTAGGCCTGAAAGGAAAACTAATTATACTCGGGTAGACAAAGTGGAATGGGAGCCCCCTTTTCACACCCAGTCTTCACTTGAATGGATTAACATGGCCACTATGCGAAGAGTACAAAGAAGAAATTTTACCCAGGATAAGATGACAATCCCTCGGTCAGACTTATATAAACTGGAAGAACAGACAAGAGAGCGAAGATCTCTCATAAGCAATCTAAAGTGGGGAGACAAACCCCAGAAAAAAATTGGTAGTGGTCGATTTGTGAGTGATGATTCTAGGAAGAAAAGTCCTCATTATAGAGCTTCTAATGGACGGGACCCGATGGGTTCCATGAAAAATAAGTATGATAAATTAAAGATCCAGATGTAACTCTATTAAGGACCTGGACAGATGAGAAGGCGGAAGAGACTGTTACCTCATCGTATCAATACGTGAACGAACTGACCACTCGTTTGAAAGCTGGATGGAAACTGGCAAATGATAATTTGAAGCAAGCCAGGAAGAAACATGCAGCATATTTTAATAGGAAGGCAAAGGACAGGGAACTGGCAGTCGGAGAGAAGGTGCTGCTTCTACTACCCGGAAGCCAGAATAAATTACAAATTGGTTGGCAAGGTCCATATACGGTTCTAGAGAAGTGTCTAGAACAAACTATAAAATTGACAAAAAGGGGAAGGAGAAAGTTTATCATGTAAACCTGTTAAAGAAGTATCTGGACAGACCACTCCAGGAAAGCACCCCCTTATTGACCTTGGCTATTGCAACCCAGATGCAAAAAGAACCACTCACCTCACATGAATACCCATTACATCCTTGTGAAACCGCAGCACAGGTAAAAGTCAGTAAGCACCTGACTAAAAACCAGAGGGAGAGAGTTCAACAGGTTCTGGAGGAACATACAGATGTATTAACAGATAAACCAGGCCATACAAATTTGCTACAGTATGACATGAAACTGGTAGACTCAAACCCAATCTGTATGAGAGCCTATTCTATTCCGTTCGCGAAGGAGAAGGCATTGAAGGAAGAAATAGAGTATTTGTTGAAGGAGGGGATTATTTCGCACAGTGAATCATCTTTTAGTTCTAGTGTCGTTTTGTTGAGAAAACCGTCTGGGGAACACAGACTGTGCATAGATTACAGGAAACTGAATGCTGTCACAGAAGGACAAGTGGATCCATTACCAGACACAAAACAGTTATTTGCCAGACTGAACAAGGCAAAATACTTTTCAAAGGTGGATCTTAGTAAAGGCTATTACCAGATCCCAGTGAAGCCTGAAGTGAGACCTTATTTTGGCTTTTAGCACTTCGGATGGACATTATGAATTCAATATGCTACCATTCGGACTGAAAAATGCTCCGAGTGTGTTTTCAAGGATGATGCGCAAATTGTTGGATCCCCTGAATAACCCATGTATCACGAATTTCATGGATGATATTCTCGTCGCCACAGAGACATTTGAAGAACACATTGAAGCTCTGGAGATGTTGTTTGATAGACTTCGGGAGGCGAACTTAACTGCTAGGCCAACAAAATGTTGTATTGGATGCAAAGAGTTGGAATTCTTGGGACACACTGTATATCAGGGTAATATGACCCCTGATCCTAAGAACTTGGAAAAACTGCAGAGAGCACCTAGGCCGCAAACAAAAAAGGACGTGCGATCATTTGTGTCGTTATGCGGATTTTATCAGAAATACATCAAGAATTTTAACGCTATTTGTGCTCCTCTGACTGATCTGACTCGCAAGGGACTTCCAGATAAAATTATTTGGACTGCACAATGTGAACTAGCGTTCCAAGAGTTAAAGGAAAAACTCACTAGCAAGCCTATTCTCAAACTGCCTGATTTGACACAGGACTTTGTCTTAAGAACCGATGCAAGTAATGTAGGACTAGGAGGGGCTTTGTTGCAAAGATCATCTTCACCTGATGGGGAACTGAAACCAGTCGCTTATGCAAGCCGTAAATTGAATAAGGCGGAACAAGGATACTCCACAAGCGAAAAAGAATGTTTAGCGTTAATCTGGGCAATAAAGAAGTTTCAAATCTATCTGTATGGTAGGACTTTTGTGGTGGAGACGGACCATCAGCCTCTCGTATTCTTATCTCAGGCTAAGCATGAAAACGCAAGATTGCTGAGGTGGTCTTTATTGCTTCAACCTTATCAGTTCAGTATCCAATATATCCCAGGCAAATTGAATGTCGGTGCAGATTTCCTCAGTCGGCACCCCTGTGATCAAAATTAGAGTAGTGGCAGACGTGAGGAGTAATTTTACCTATGTGTATCGCTGGTTTTGGAACTTGCCATAGGCATGTTTTCAAGTGGGGAGATGTGTAGTGAAATTGACAGAGATACAACGGTAAAATACCTCCAAAGATAACATGTAAGGATAAAAACATAATGCGTAGGCTGCTGATAGTACATGATCGCCCAGACCGCGGGTCATCACCCTCCATAAAAATTGACTTGCTAGACAGGAGGGGAACGGCGGATAAAAAGGAAAAAAAATATGACTGGAAAGATTGCGTGAGACTAGAAAGGCTAAGGAGACGCAATTGGGGGGGGGGGGGGGGGGGGGGGGGGAACGGAGAAAAGTCACGTTTCCCAAGTTGACATAAAGTAAGGAACTCGACAGAAGGGACCTTGGATATGTTACGCCACAGTCATTTATTGGTCGCTTTTGCGATACCAAGCCTTTGATTTGAATTCAGCGGCAGAACGCGGATGTTTGGAATATTACAAAAATTAAAAAGTAACTTTTTCGTAATATTAATGTTAGGAATATAAAAATTAGCTGGCCGGATGGCCCATTCTGAGCAGTGAACTAATATGTTCTTAATTTTACAGACGGATAGATAATATTGAAGATAATGACAAAAGACAGTGTTGTTCACATCAACGACAGACTGTATGGAATAAAAAGTGTCGCTATTTGCACAAAAAAACACGACCTCGAGACGCAGGTGTTCAAATCTACTTAGTAGGGAAGCGAAGGGACATTGGTGGGAGCTGTGTCTAAATATAACTTTTAACGACAAAATTTTGGAGGGGAGAGAAAGGTTGGTTCAAAAATCAAGTACGTTTTGAAAAAAAAAACAAGTAGAGACGGACAGACTAACAGATAAACATCCATACTTGACTGAAGCATGACTGAAATGACTTTAGGGTAGGAAATTTGAATTTCAAATAAACCTAGGCAGTGATTGGCCACAGACAATCATTTTATCGGCGCTCAGACGCGCAAGTGGGGCCATTCCTCAATAGTTGTTCGATGATAGACACAGTATTTTAAAGTGTGGTGATTTCCAAATGAAAGAAAGTGAAATAAGTTCAGGGACGCCATACTATAGCCAGCAGCTCAGCTGAGTTTTGCTAGCATTTCTGTGTTCTTTATTCATAATCTGGTAAGATTGAAATTATTTCTTTGTATATTTTGAATATTGTTTAATGTTCGAGTGATTTGATACTGCCATATCGAAATCTAGCCTTACAAACAAGTAGGGATTTGCTCTAGACCCCCCGCCCAAGTCAGGGTCTAGGGACCAACAATATACATAAACTCCAGCAAGGGTTAGGAAAGACAGATCAAGTGTTGAGAATAATGAAACATATTACCTATCCACTTTTAGGGAAGGAAACTAATAAAATATTTTTCAGAATCTATAGTCTGGGAGGACCTATCTGATGTAAAACCACCATGGTAAATGTGCTGTTTGGTCAGAGAGATCTGACCTGTCTGTATGATGTGGTTGTTGTGTCCGTGTTGTGTCCAGACGTGGGTAGAGAATAGAATTTTGACACATAGCCAATACTTTGATTGCAGAGCTGTGAGTTTCAGTTGTCAACAAGGCGGTGTCCATTCAGTTGGTGATTTTACTCGAGTGTATCTGTGCAGTACGTTGTGACAGAGACCACTATTATTGCCCGCCAGCACGGAGAGGTGGGACCACCAGATTTCAGCACCAGAGCTACATATGCAAGATGAGTGAGCCTCTGGTCTGCTGGAAGTTCACCAACGCCTTTTAGTTGCTAATACCCCATAAAATTCCTGCAATTTACTGGACACTGTGTAGTCAATATAGACAGGTGTGATGAGGCCACCCCAACAGCACAAGCATTAACTATCCTCCCAAGTAGATGACTACTAGAACATTTTAATAAAACTAACTAGTCTAGTACTTATATATGTACACTCTTGCATTTATTATGTAACATTACATGCATTTCTTTCATAATTTTTAAATCCTTTTTTTTTTTTAAAAAAAAGTTCTGGTCAACATAAAACTTGATCCAGAACAAATAAATGTAATATAATTCTATCAAAAATTTTACACACGTGAGTTAGTTCAGTGTATTTTAACATTTGTTAATATTATTAGTCTGCTTAAATATCTGTGGGTGTATCTATAATTATCACACCACATTACATATCATTACCCTAGACATTTTACATAGATACATTCATTAGAAAGAAAAAAAAATAAGTGTGAGGTCGTAGTGGTAGCAAGAAAGGCCTTCTGTCAATTCACAACTACATTTTATCTCAGGAGCCTTCACAGCTGGCCTCATACATTACATTTAGTAATATCACCATCATACAATACCATCAAAACCCATAATAATATCAATCTGGCAAGACATAACAAGAGTGAACTTGTAAATGTGATAATAGTAGACGGAAACCACGCTACTTTATATGGAAAGTGACTTTTTGAAATTCTCAACTTATAGGTCACGCAGTAAAATTCAGTGAGGAGAGTTGTCGAATACTCTATCATAACACGCACTTTTGAATGCTATTGGCTGGGTATTTTAGATGTAAAATAAAAACACTCTTCATTCGAGCCTTGGCAAATAGTAACAACAATGTGCGGGGTCGAAAGTTGCAATATAACCTGAAACTTTCGCCGGTCTAGGGCACTGTGAAATTCAACTCGTCAAGAAAACATCTAGACAGAGTAAGGAATAGGACCAGGATTTCACATTAAAGGACCAGAAAACGTGTTTGAGCATCTCGTGGACTTAGATCCCAGGAAAACTCTAATTTCATTCAGAAGAGGATTAACTCTTTAATACAGAAAGCCCTGAACCCTAGAAACCTGAACACTTAGTCATAGTGGGATTCTATTTGCAAAGTAATACCCCAGACCACGTGTAAGAGGCATATTAAACAAGTTGCTTTAACTATTTCACTGAGCTAGAATATTCAGTCTGTATGTCCAGAGAAATTTGGGGTAGGTTGTACATTTTATAATTCTACAGTTTGCATTTATTAACATGTGAAAGTCGCTAATGGATGTCGCAAGTCATACGAGGCTGGCAAACTCAGTATATAGAATGATGATTTCATGAACTACCACTACAAGAGCTGGTGACTGCTTTATGTGGGCTTCTCACAGAGATCCGAAAGCAGAGGTAGTCCTAAGTTCCATATGGAGCAGGGAAGGATGATGCCATAAATGATGTACATACTTATTATATTACCATTTTCAACCAGTGCAAATATAAATGTAAACATGTTTAATGTATATGCAATGGATGTTTTCCGCTCACTGGGATTAGTATTAATTAGAGAGGGTAAAGTTCTGAGGCAGATGTAATGGTGGAATGAAAAGGAGGGGACCCGTGATATTGTGTTAAGAAACCCAATACTCAGGAGAGTATTTGTTCTCTCTTATTTCATGATACTAGTCGGTGGTACCAATTGAGGGTGCTATCTGTGAAACAAGTGTTTAGTATAAGTGGCCTGAAGTCAACGCTAGACACCATCCTTAGACGGGTCTTGAAGACGCTGAACCAGATTCGTGATTACTCCTTGATACTACTTGGAACGTGTCGCAACCACTAGACTTGACCAGTGACGAGAGTCAACCGGTCTACAACCTGCAAGAAACCAAACATCGGCTGGAGCAGAACAAACCGACCTCTTATTGGCAGCTAAGTACACACGTAAAAGCTGCCAAGTGACCTTTCCCAAGACCTAAAATTCCCTTAATAACCATAACATCACCTGTGATGATTTTTTAAGGAATTATTAATTTTTTTAACACTGTTAAAAATAATTGATTATTAAATTTTGTATCTGTATATATAGACATTTATAGTAGATTTAATCATTTTGAGTGTACTGCACCCACATGTCTCAGTCATTTTCAATAACACTTAAGGTAGAAGGATACCCAAAAATGTTTAAAAAAATAAAAATCCAATAATTTTCATTTTCATGCTTTAAATCATCGTCAACATGTTCTTGAACTAAAAATAATTCATAGAAGCTTAGAGATACTCTGGTTTGATAGGAATCAGTGTTTTTCTACACACACCCCCTTGAGTGATTTGCATAGCAACCAATGTTTATAGTTGGTTACCATGTGTCACGAAGTGTATTCGCCTTCTTTTCTCTCTGTCAATCTTTTCTCATACCAAAACATTCCTTCTCTCTAAATTCTCTAGAATCTACCACGCGTAAATACACATCAGGAGATCTCCCATTTGCTTCGGAAAATAAATTCCTTTTTCTTAAATCGAGGTTACCAGCAAACCACTGTGACCTTTTAAAGCTGTGAACTTTAACCGTGCCCTGAATAATTACAGTTAAGCCAACGGGATAGGCAGCCGTATATTGTCTTTTGACCTTTGACCTCAGCCACCAAACAGAACCGGAATTTTAGCGGGATCCTCGAAGCGCACAATTCTCATAGCGCAGGATTCACAAAGCATCAGCCTAGACAGGCAGACCGGCTGAAATGGTTGCCCTCAAGAAATACAGAGGGGCCCGGTCATTTTAAACAGCAGTGGTTGTGAGCGCAGCGAGTAAGTGATCTAATATTGTTTATTTGAATACATGAATAATAATCTTAGGTTTATCTACAACATATCATGTCAGTATCTTTGGTTTTTCACTGTGACAGAAATTAATATCCTTGATTTTGTGCAGGAGACACCAACATTATGTATACTGAAAGTTTCATCTATGAACTACGCTTGTCTTGTTTTATACTGAATGAGTTCTACTAATTTTAATGTATGATTTCAGCCATGATTATCCTTGTCATATTTTAACCCTGAACTGATTTCTGCAAATATCCTTATTATATTTTTATGTTTTAATGTGTTATGATGGTATTATCAAGGTATATGAATGCCTATCACATAAACTTAGAACTATGTAATAATGGGCAACAGCACTATAGCCAAATTTCATAAATGAATATGTTGACTGACTTGTAATTCAGTGGTTCTCAAACCTTGGCAACAATGACATCCCAACATGTTACAGCAGAATAGAAAAACTATTACCCAGTGGTTCTAAAACCATTGTTGACAGTGACCCCACATTGAATTTACTGCTATATGGGCACAAGGTAGACCAGTGGTTCTCAAACTTTTGATGACCCCTGCCCCAAACTTCACAGTTGGTGAAGCTAACAGCCCATATGTTGAAAATCACTGCGGTAAACAAGCTGGAAGCCAGATATAGGTTTAGACCCACCTGTTTGCTTATAACATCAGTTATGCTATAGTATTTAATTGATAATAGATAGCACTTTGTGATTGTTGTTAACTATGAATGTTTGTTAGATTTCTGATGGACGATTAGCGTCCAGCAGATATGGGAAATGACTTCTCTGGCAAGATTACTAATGGAGCTCAAATTGTTTGTCAATCCAGTCCTACCAGGTTGTCATACCAGAAGACTAAAGCATATGCAGTGTTCTCAAGGGCAGACATACTCCATCCCAGTTGGTGATGAGCCCTGTGTCAAGACGGAGAAGAAGCAACTTGCCATCCTCTGAAACCCTACAAAGAACTTGCTGGACCTGGAGTGCTGGGACATATTGAACCCCTGGCAACAAGACTACATCAGCATTTGAGATGAGTATCTGAACATGCCAGCAGAACCATTAAAGAATATTCCCTTTTGTCCAATGATGACAAATTAATTCTGACATGGTTCAGAATCATTCATAGATTAGGGAACATATAGTTGTATATTTGAATATATTGTGAGATTCTATTTTCATTTTTGTAAACTTTACATAACCGAGTCTGTTGTTATTTTCTTTGTAATATTTAATTGGGTTGTATAGTTTTAGTAACATAAATCTACACCCTGGGGGCAGAGCCATAATTAATAAACACTATTGGGTCGGGATATTTTTAATGTGGCTGGGCACCAAATCTCTTATCCATCTATATGTACTATACATAGTCCTTTGTAGGATATCGGATAAAGAATTTATCGCCTAGAAAATATCCTGTTTAGTTTCACCAGAATTCTCTCAGAAAGTTTTTTTGAGTGGACTAATTCCCGAGGAGAGACTGTGCATTCAACCTGCAGTCAGGAAGAGTTTCCTCTAGAGATTATCTTTTATTCTTCCATCAAGTCTGTCATACTTACACTTTCTCCCCTCAAAACAAAACCATTTCGCTACACCATGTGAATAATGACCCAACAATCGTAATGGTAAAACTGATTATCTTTTTATTTTTTCCACGGTGAATCACTCAATGATTTCTTATGAATTTTTCAAAAGTGTGTGTCTAGAAAGCTTTGATCGTAAATTTCAACATTTGTTACATGCATTGTGCATTTTCACCAACATCAACTCTATTTATTGCTAGTTTTACACTGATTCTGTATAATAATAGTTAGCAGAGCTTCTTTTGTTCACAATGGGAAATAAGACAAAAACTAGGAGGCGTGTACACCAACAAACCGTTGCCTGAAAATGAGACGTCGATAGTGACGCTATAAAGGACTCGGAATGGCTTTTATCACGAAATGAGTAGCAAGTGCACAAGCTGTGCCAATTTCAATACTTCTGATGTTTCATCTTCAGCTACTCACAAACAAAGAAGTTAATGTGCGAATGGTGGCATTTGTGCGTTCTATTGGGAAAGGCCACAGTGCATTGCAGAATTTTTCAATATACATGAACACAAGTCAACCCATGGCAAAGAAAGCATACAGGAGAACGCTGCACAGGATCTATTCAGCAAGTAAGGACATTGCAATGGAAAGACCATTAGAGCACTCAAAAGGGGATTCATAGACACTGCAGCTGCAGTAGAAGGAGACATTGTCGATAGTGACATAGCTATTAAATTAATTAATATTTCACTGAATTAAATAAGCTAAAATACATAATAATTCTTCTTAAAAGGTGTCGGGCAGATCAAAAGCATTATTCTTGACTTCTGAAATATCTTATGAATCTCCCTCAAGATAGAAGCATCATCGTCCTTCTATTCACAACTCTGCCAGGAGTAATCTTGTGTGGAGGCAGATACCTTTGAAGACCCATATTAGATACTCTAGGTTTTGTCCATTGTTGGACCATTACTGCAAAGCAATGGGAGTAAATCCCGTGACACAAACGTTCAGTTGTAAATGTAAATACTTTCTGCAGTAACTTTTACATACTTTCGGTTACAGCTGTACATACGCTCAGTTATAAGTGAGCACACGTTCGGTTGTAAGTGTACACATGTTCGGCTGTAACTGTGCACATGTTTGACTGTAACTGTGAACATGTTCAGTTGTAACTGTTGTGGCGAGATTGATTTTGGATAGAAAATTAGAAAGTAGTTCCCAGAAATGGAGAAGAGAGCTAGTGAACCAGAGGTAATGAGGGCACAAGACAAGTCAGACAGTTAACTGTACAGTTCTCGATGACAGCTGTAGAAGAGAACTGACAGATAATTCACCTATCCTATGCTTCAGGGGTGTTATATAATTATGTGAGTGCAGCTCGTATTTATTCCCTACAAATTTTAAGTGATGTACAGTAAAAAAATTAGCATTTTGGTATACAAATATCTTACAAGGTTGCACACAAGTTAAAAAAATATATATTGTCACTGTTTGGTCATTGTCATCATGTTATTGGCTTGGGTGTCTTGGTTTTTGTTTTCACGTTAAGTTTTACTTAACTTGCTTGACACGTTGTAGTAGCTGACTTCCCTCGGTCGTTAAAACATCTGGACATTAAAGATGCTATGCTTATGCCAGGAACAGTTTTGGTCCAATGTTAAACAGTTCACAATTTCCAAAAGTGTGTCACGTTTTTCTCCAGTAGTTGAACCTGCAAAATACGACAAGGTTATGGTATCTGTGGTTTATAACCAAGACGCCCCTCTGATGCTGACCGGCCACTGTTGATCAGACTCCTCGTTTCGACAACATTGTCTTGTAGCTGTGGTTACGTCAGTCAAAAGAGGGTACGTCGTACAACATAACCATACAGTATATTTAACAATTTTAATTAAAGAAATTTTTACACACCCAGTCATGGCTACTCCCCTTTTGCAACCTAGGTTTTATTTTTATATTTATTTAGGTTCTTATGCGTCCTATCTAGCCTTCACTTTCTTTCCTTTCCCTGACGAAGGCCTTGTGGCCGTAACGTTGGCTATTTTCTTTGTCTTTTGTCCTCGTAAGACGAATCACCTTTTTTCGATTTTTTTTCTCACACCCATCCATCCCTTTGGCTTACCATTATGCCAAAGTTAGCAAAATTGTTTCCATTACAATACATCGACAAATGTGCGGATAAAAAAACAAGAAAGGAAAAGATACATACTTTTTAAGCACAGCACCCAAAAGCAAAGCCCTAAAAGTACTGTATGCTTTTATTGCTAGCGTTGGTCAGTCCTAACAAGGGCTTCTAGCTGAGTCAATGCTGTCCAGGATTGAGGTTATATAGTGGTGGAAGCCACCTTCCTTCGGGCTCAACGCAAGAAACCGGCATGAGGATTTATGTTAAGCATAACATTGATTTTAAAGATTCATCAATTTTAAATGTACATTAATTCACTAAGATATTTTGTAAGCTTGACGATCTCTACAGACATACCTACAGACCAGTGGTACGTTGAAGTCCGCGGCTGTTAGATGCTTTGATCTACAAATCGCTCACAATAGCGGTCATTTGTAGCTTCTTATCAGTTATCTTTTTGTGTTATGGGTTAAGACGTCCTATATATAAGCGTCAGCCCTCTGAATATCTTCTCAGCTCTTTCAGCTCTTACAGTGATTTCTGGAAATAAACTATGTCTGAGACGGGTTTATATACCTAATATCAAGTCTAACCCTTGTTTTCTCAGAGGTCAGCACCCGAGTTCACTTTTACTCTTGTAAGCTTTCGTGGGATTTCAATGATGTTGTGCGAATTTACTGATACAATCATAATTTCATCGCCAAATACCAAAGATAATGATTACCTACTTCCATAATTACATGTATTGTATAGTTGCTGTTCAAGTCCCAAAAGAAATATCCTGATCGGGTCATTCACTTTAAAATCACAGCAGAATTTCTTTTGTGCAATTCATAGTTTATCATTAAGACACTAGTTTACGTGTCTTTGCCCGCGTTATAACAACTAGTCCGTTCACCAATTGATGTTCAACTTTAATATTTTTTTATAAAAAACTACCTGATGTAATGAATTCATATTTTGCATGTAGTTTTATATTATCAATGACGTTACAAATATGTTGTTGTGAAGTCAATATCAATTCTGCATTCTTCAAAACCGTAAATTCCTTTGATCTTTTCTGAATCTTACAAGAAGCACGGCTTAAAAATTAAATTTTACAGTATACTACGTCATAAATGTCAAAAGTAGGATCAGAGGCGTATCCATATCTGCTCACCGCATAGGAAACAGCTATAAGTAGTGATACATTTAAATCTGAAACGTGGGGGTAAAAAACTGTATTCAAAACTATATTGTATACGACACGGTAAATTTTTACATGTATACCTGCACAATTTCTTCGTGTTTTGAAGGAGCATAATTACATTGCTTTTTGATATCTCAATTAAGTTACATTTATCTCAGTCCGTATCTGACGATTCCTTTAGATTAACAACTGTTAATGGCTGGATAAACTGTAATCCATCACGTTGTCAGTATTCTTCTTCTTCTTCTTCACGGAGAGATGATCTACACATTTCTTCCAGAATTGAAAATCTGTCTTTTTTAGGGTATCATGTGTAAGAACTTTCACGTCGCTCATTTTAAATGTGGTGTTCTGTGCTGCAACCTGTCCTTTGATTTTAGCCCAAAGTAACTATATTGGGTTAAGATGCGAATGATAAGGTGGTAGTCGAAGAGAGGTGTGACCATATGATTCAATTATTTTGTCAACGCAATACACCTTAGTCTTCTTAGTCTGTTTCACAAGCTGTAACAATTCAGGTTTCAAATAGGTATTGTCGACATTGACATTTTCATTTCGTAGCCAAGTTCTTATTGCATCTTTTGTGCTTGAGGAAGTTGGTACTTTGTCTTCCTGAGCTACAACATTGTGATAGGATGCATTGTCCATTGCAATACATGATGGTCTGTCAAGAATGGGGAGAAGAGTTGTTTCTATCAAAGAACGAAAAATATGTCCATTCATTTCAGTGTGGTAGTCCCTACCATCTGTTGAAATTGCCTGGAACATTAGTTCTGCGTCATGGACAATTCCATTTTCACTGCCAGCATGCGCAATTATAATTCGTTGTCCTTTGCTACTGGGAATTGTCCTTTTATGAACACTGTCAGAAGATTGCCATTCTTTCTCATTTGTATGGTGCGAATTAACCCATGTTTCGTCTAAATATACTATATCATATCCGTCCATCCTTCGTGCTCGTATCTGTCTAAGGAATTTGCTTCGGGCAGCAATTAAGTGTGGTTTTTCACATAATACATTCCTGCCTCCAATAGATTTGCGAAACGTAAAACCGACGGACCTTACAATTTTCCAAAGAGTTGTTTTTGAGATATCAATATCACAATCCTTTAGCAGCTTCACTTTCAGTTTGCGGAGGGTGACAAGTTCATTTAACGAAAACATTTTGAAAATCTCACGTCGAATAACTTCTTCATCGAAGTTGTCAACTTTGTTTTTCCTTCCTTGCCTGACATTTTTAGACTCAACATCATGTTGTATCCATCGACAAAAAGAAACTCTGTTAATACCAAGTGCAACCTGTGTTCTTCTATCAGGTCTATTGACATCGTGATATAAACTCCCCTTTTTAGCCTCCCTGCAGAAGTGTCTGTACAGCATTACAGTAACCTTCTTCATAGTTATAAATTTGCACTTCAAACTCATAATGAATGTAATATTATTCTATATGTGCAGAAAAAAAATTGTTTCAATATAATACAATGCAGCTATAACTTTACAATAATTTCACAATACGCCACTGACTTTACAACTAATGATGTCGCACTATTTCAGCTTTCAACAGCAGACAACTGCGGTGCACGAAATGTCATAATTTTGTCTTAAAATATATTTTTTTCTATTAAAAAACCATTTATTGCCCGTGCAACACAAATGTACTGCTGACATGCTACATTTTAATACCGGTAGGGGAGTGTGATTTTAATATAACCCGAAGAAGAGATATCTCAAACTAGATACATTATCTGGAGGAAAAAAATGTTTTCATAACGTCATGGATAATATAAGACTACATGCAAAATATAAATTCATTACATCAGGTAGTTTTTTTTAAAAACAAATTTCAAATTTGAACATCAATTGGTGAACGGACTATAACTATGCATACGTTCTGCTATAACTGGACATGTTGGCAGTAAATGTACTGTTATGAGCCTTTTTGCGCACCACATAGGGCCTTGTATTTAAAAGCTATGTGAGGCACAAAAGGGCATATCATGCGAATGTGTTTATACGTGGTTGTGAGAGTGACGTAAAATTGTTTGTAGTAGCAACGAGAGCATTGTGTGTAAGGTGTCCGTCGGGACTAGCAGTGTTTGAAAAGTGTTTGGGACCCAAAGATGCAGCAATAGAGAATGCAGTCAGCGACCCATAGCTTGACTGCTTGCGTCAGTGTCAGCGAACCAGAGCTGACCCAGACCCTACTCCACCTCCACGTGGTGGTCCTGGAAACAGGCTGCATCACTGCAGTCTGGCTGAGAGAGTAGGGATCGAAGAGGGAAGGCAAACCCGGTCTCAAAAAATGCCGTGCTGAAGTCGGATGTGTCGGCCGAAAGGCGCAGATATCGCAGCTCCGGTGTAAACAGACACAACGCAACCAACGTCCTTTTCAGGACGAACGAGGAAGAAGAAGGAGAAGAAGAAAAGTGTTTGGAATATGTCCGTATGGACCGGCTGTATTATAGACAGTGTTGAATCTTATGAAGCAGTTGTCTCTCAATGATATAATATTTCAGGAAAGTGTCGGATACATGTATATGGATAATAATAAAAAAATACGGACGTGTCAGAATCATTATAATTGATTGTTATTGAACAATTAACTGCCTGTGGACGTGGCAAGGAATATGTGAATAAAGTATTTATGTGCAGAGAAGCACTGAGATGTTCGATGGACTACTGAATTATAATTAAGTGGGTTTTTATGTGCTATTTTGATGATCAAGGATATTATATAAAGTGAAGATAAAGTGGACGTTATTAAAATTGTTGCGTTCGATCTGCGAGTTGAAGAATACTATTGACAAGTTACGTTTGACCGTTTCGTTTTGAAGAATTGAGTAATCGTTTATTGATACCACACCAAAACCAGATCACAAAACCCCTAGCCTTCACGTAACATGCACACATGTTCAACTGTAATTGTACACATGTTCGGTTGTAACTGCATACATCTTCTATTGTAACTGTACATATCTTCGATTATAACTGCACACACGTTCCTTTATAACTGAATCATATGTTCAGGTGTACCGGCTAGCTGACTTTAATTAACTGTGGCTTTAAAATCCTTATTTTCCCACTACCACAGTTTCCCATAAATGTTTAGTCACTTTCTGGCACAATGTAGGAAACACGTGTCTGAAAATTAGAAACCAAGCCTTACACCAGAGTAATTAGTTTGGTCTATCACTTCGTTCTCTTGCCATGTTGAGCTGCCACAGTCTATCAGTCGTAATTTAGTTACATGTGTTCTAGATAAAATTGTCAAGTATCGTGGCGACGTTAACAAATTGAAGATTTAATATCCACCAACGTATATTTTTATCGTAAATTATTGTGATTAATTTGGCTACCGTCTGACGTTGATATGTTCAGACATGAATAGATATAGTTTCCTTTTCCAGTTTTTGAAGTGATTTTGCTGTTGTTTTCTAAGTTTTTGGGTTCTAACGAAATAGTGCTGAGATTTTATTCCTTCAGAAATTTCGCTTGCTATCGTCTTTTTGTCTGGGTACCAACCTGCCTACCTACCTACTTACCCTATCCTACACTACCATACCTTACCTTACCCTACCTACTTGCATGCATGAATAACTACGTTTCTGCTGTTCTACATAACTACACCCACCCACTTCAATCTATCTATCTATCTATCTATCTATCTATCTATCTATCTATCTATCTATCTATCTATCTATCTATCTATCTATCTATCTGTCTGTCTGTCTGTCTGTCTGTCTGTCTGTCTGTCTGTCTGTCTGTCTGTCTGTCTGTCTGTCTGTCTGTCTGTCGGTCGGTCGGTCGGTCGGTCGGTCGGTCGGTCGGTCGGTCGGTCGGTCGGTCGGTCGGTCGGTCGGTCGGTCTGTCTGTCTGTCTGTCTGTCTGTCTGTCTATCTATCTATCTATCTATCTATCTATCTATCTATCTATCTATCTATCTATCTATCTATCTATCTATCTATCGCTGTAGATAGTTTTCATCATGTCCTTTACGCTGCTATGGCGTATGGAGTCACCACTGCATGTGACCCCTAGCAGGAAGCCTGCACCAAACGTTCACAAGCTCTTGCAGATGTGGTATCTGTAGCAATTAGTTTTACACGACGAGGTTGCCACTTCACCATGCCCTACCTCAAATTAGTCGCCTTTTACCACATGCATGAGGGTTCAGTAGCCATATTCTTTCTTTGTCTCTTCAGAGACCCCCCCCCCCCCGGGCAATAATACGGGGCAAAGTTTTTCCACAGCCGGTCAAATTATGAGGACTGCTCAAAAAGCCCGGCTGTAACCTCCAGTTGTCAAATGCTGACGGCGCCGAATAGGCGGTGGGGGAGTTATTGGGTTTCTCTTCGTTTTAGCTGGCTCTGTTACTAGACTTCACTTTGGGAAGACGTTTGGCTTGTTCTTCTATTGCTGCGTTTTTGTTGGTTTCCTCCCTTCCTACTGTATCTTTATTTGTTTTTAAAAAAAATTAAAAGTACAATTTTGTCTCGTTTTGGCAAGGCGGCTCCGTCAACCTAGATACAGGGTGTGTCGGTTATATTAGGGCGCATGTCCAAATATGAAAGATTTCCGGAAAAGTCGTGCTAAAGCAGAACAACGCCTAAGCGAAAAGATGTGTGCCCCGTGTAGTTCCGGGGAGGGGGGGGGTTTGAGGGTGATCTCTGGAGAAACAAAGAATGACTAGGACTTCTACACCCTGAGGCGGAGGTTGGGAATGGGGGGAGGGGGGGCCCTGTCAATCTCATCATCTAGAACAAAAAGCCACAACAACCACCACTGCGACAGGACGTGACTGCGTGTTGCAGACTTCATGCTTGTGGGTCAGGCAGACTTCATGCTTGTGGGTCAGGCAGACTTCATGCTTGTGGGTCAGGCAGACTTCATGCTTGTGGGTCAGCTGTAGTGAGTGGTTCCATAAGGAGCGCAAATGACATTGATGATGATGATGACAAGATGAGTAGTAGAATAATGTTGAAATGGTCCGATCTTGATTTCATAAAGAACAGTTGGAGAGTACAACTTTGACCTCGCTCGTGCGTTCCCACGCTCCCGCACGTGCCTAACTTTGTAGTAGCCCCCGCCCCGGTGGGTCGCGTGACGTTTCCAGCGAATGAGTGACGGACTGCCCGAGTATAATTCCTGTAGAATGTAGCATTCCAAGAAGTTCCCTGATTAAAAGGCTTCAGAGCAGAACAAAACGTAAATATGTAAGCTACGTACTGGAATATCTTACATTGTAGGAAAGAAAATGTTAATCTATCAGCAGTGCTGCGCTCTATATGCTAGAGACGAGAAATGAAATGCTCAGAATTTGTGTTTCCTTTTTTCCGAATTAAAAAAAATAAAAGTAAAATGAATAGATGAGAAGAAGAAACGACGTTATATTTAGATACATATAAATGGATATTGAAAGAACAAATATATATATATATATATATATATATATATATATATATATATATATATATATATATATATATATATATATATATATATATATATATATATATATATATATGTTTTAAATTTTGGAAGGTTTCATAGCGAGTATGCGCTGCAATTCATCATCATCATCATCATCATTGTCGTGTGTCTGTCTCCCCTGCTCCGCATTAGTGGTCAAACAATGGCCAAACTTAGATTATAATGATGAGGGTATTCAAAGGTATCAACCATCGCTTAAGATTACTCTTGGCAGAGATATACAAAGCAGAATGATGCTTCTACTTCAGGGAGCCTCACAGGAATTTTAAGAAAGTATAATAACTGAGATCATTTAAGCTGTCATGAACTTTTTATCTTCCCACCCCTTCTGTGAGGAACAAGAAATGTACTCGTATTGTCTGAGCCCCAACTGAAATGATTCCGAAAAAAAAATTACCGGTACTTTAATAGCTCCGAATGGTTATGTATTTAAATTAACTGAGTCATTCATTTGCAGTTAACTAAATAATGATTATATCAACTATCACTTTGTATTTAGAGATAACAAATTTAATAGTCAATTATAGTTAACAAAGTTAAAATAGAGTTTTATGAAACAATGAAGCACTGATGTTTTCATCACTGGTAGTGACTTTAAAGTGGATATCGTTTAAAAAGTTCTTTTGTTGGGCCTTGCAGTTGTACTTACCTAGCTAGGTGTTTTTATGATGATTTGTTGTTGGTGTTGCGTTCAGTCACTGTTGATTCCCAATGGTGTTGTTGACTGTTCCGTAAATTGCCAAATCCTTTAGTGGTAGCACGACTCTGGCGGTAATGCTGGGGTTAACAACTCCAATTATCAAGGCAAGCGTCGTCAAGACATCTAGAGCCTAGCGTAGACTGCTGGCAACTTGAACCACCCATTTGTACCACAAACTGAGAGAAAACAAATGCCTCTTCTATGCATAAGGTCTCCTGACATGAGAATTAGGGTCCTCCGCTTTCATTCCACCACTTCATCTTCCTCAGAAACTTTTACCCTCCCTGGGCATTAATGTTAAACAAAATGAGTTTGATGAAAGTGCGTTTGGACAGCGGAAAACGACAATTACATTATACTGTCGTAGATTTGTGATAGGTGATTAAGACTTAGTTTGGTCCCTTCTGAATAGACATAGAAATAAGTGATAGCTCAGTGGGAGGTGATAAAATAGAAATAGATTTCACGAGTTAGGTGGAGGAAATATAGTAGATTCTGTCTCTGACACTCAAGAAGCTTCTCCCAGTCAGCCTATCATCTACAACAGAGTTAGATTAGTCAGACAAATCTAATATAATATATAGTAGTATATGTATATATACCTCCCACACACACACACACACACACACACACATAAGTGACTACAATAGACACACAGACGTGAAACTATGACAATGGAAATATAGATAATTGGGAACGAACTGACCGACACACTGGAATACGTTTATGTGAAGTTTAATTATCATAATAAACTTCCATCACATCATATAAAATTACATCAAACATATACAAATAGTCATAAAGTCATTGAATTGCTACAAGAATGATAGACCCATTGGTATGATCCTTTCCCTCGATGTATAGCCCACAGTCTTGTTAGAAGAAAAGTGATAGCCCCAAAGAGTCACGGATACATATGATTTAGTCTAAGATTTCCCTTTAAAGGTATGAACAGACTTGGATACTCTGATCTATCCTAAGGACAATATTGTTAGCAACAAAACTTGCATAAAGAAATTTAAGACAGCAAAATTGGTGCCAAAAATATAACAATAAAGTAACCACTCAGTCTTGCATTCACTCTATTCAGTCAGTCGTGATCACGTGCTTTCATTCGTACTTACAGCTTTGGTAGCAACTTCTGGAAACACAATTTTTAGGACATGCACATACAGACTCTCCAATGGTAGTCTTGGCCAAGAGAACCCCAGTTCCAAAAAGACAGGTCGGATTCACTCCTTCAGGGAACGTTTTCTTGGTTATTCTTATTTTAGGATATCTGGTTAAGTCACATAAAAATTGTTCAGGCACTAACGTTAACAGCGAGCAAAGTGTCAATCGCTTAGATTTCTAGTAACTAGGAATGTCAGGTAACTGCCTTCTCAGTATAGGACTTTATTTGGTCACACCACGACTAGTCAAAACTTCGTCGGAATGTTACTGATATTAATATTTTGATTTGCCACAAGGGCTGAAATGTACTTGAGGTTTTGCTCTGGAAGAATTAAATCAGGCTCGATGGGCCCGTTACTTCATTAAATCTTAAAAAAAGATTATGTAATGGGTACTCTGTCGTTCTGGATGCCAATGCAATCTAGACAGGTTTTACTTTATACACCCAAGTCTTTAAGAAAAAAATGTTTTAGTTCTTCACAGATATTTCTCCGTACAAAACGCAGGCAAAGTTGGGTTACCCCAGTTTTCACTGAATAAAGAAAACAAACATATAAAATACTTATACATACTATGTACTCGGTTATAACTTACATTATAAACTGCAAGCGGAGAGCTTGACTTATCGTTTAAAACTCCCATGAAATAAGTTATATTCATAAAATCAATCATCATGAATTAGAAATACATACGTATTTCGTCAATACTCAATGATGAATCAGTGCAGTTATAAGTTAATTTAAAAAATATTATCGACTGAGTATTTAGCAGTTAAATTAAATTTATTTATAGCTGCATGAGTTTAAGCTAGAAATTATAATTTATTCTGCTTTCCACTGAAACACGTCACTAGAGAATATAACAGACTTATAAATTAATTTCTTCTGCACAAAAGAAACTAGTGAAATATAATAGGCGATTTAATACTTAAATCACTCACAAAATACTAGATATATTATATTACCTCCAACCAGAACTACGAGTATCACAACGAAACTAAGAGTTTCACTTATAAATATAAGTATCTAGAACGAAGCGATCACGTCTACTGCAACTTGGATATTGAATGAAATCAAGTTTTCCACTCCGGGGTAGATATATCTTAAACAGACAAAGGATCCCACGTTATTTCGCAAACCCCCGTCTCCCCCTCTCCTCTCTTAACACTTAACTAAGACGCAGGCCATAACTGCCACAACGCGTCTTCGACACCTCCCCCGACTACTTTCATTTCTGAGCGCAGCAGATTTGGCGCCTACTCACACCTAACACCGAGAAACTTAACCGTAGAGCGCCGTGTCAGATGAAAATGTTAGACGATATGTCTGCCATCCCATATCTATCGAGACTAATTTCACAGTATTTCGTCTTGTCCAGGGACTGACTCGATTATGCAATACAATGCGTTACCAGTATGAGAAAAGAAACGGCAAAGTCAGAATGGGAAAATAATATTTGTCGCAAACGAACGAATGCGAAAAAACCCCCCAGGAAAAGGATAAAAGAGCGATAATAAAGTAGAGGACACGGGTAGAAAAAGAAAAGAATATAGAAAATTTATTGATCATAAATCTCTATGCGACATATACATACATACACATATAAACTTATAAAATGTTAATACAGTCATACCCCGCTTTACGACGATTCGCTTTCCAATGCTTTGCTCATAAGACGGTTTTCAATTAACACCCATTTCCATGATACGACGGCTTGACTCGCTCATAAGACACTATTTCGACATGACACTTTCTCAAGATGACACTTTCTCAAGATGACACTTTTTCGAAACTGCTTCCCTTTGCTCTCTTTGATTCGCTTTATACTTCGTGACTCAGTGTTTTTTTGTAGCATTTCACGCACAATGCTGTGATTTAGCTCTACTATTTTGTGATCGAAAATGTGCTTCCAAAGTGATTTCACTATTTTTATATTTTATTGTTGTTAAATAAATATTTAATGTAATACTGAAAATGTTGTGAAGATAGCTATGCAGCTCGAACTTGAAGTGGAGGCAGAAGATATAGCGGACTTTTTGAATTCCTAATCGCAGCCCCTGAGCAACTGTCGTAGATTTTCGATAGGAGAATTAAGACTTGGGTTGGTCCCTTCTGAATAGCTTGGAATGAGTGAGAGTCCCAGTGAGAGTTAGTAAAGGAAATAGATTCCACGAGTGAGATGATAGAATAGTGATAGAGGCTGTCTCTGAGATGCGAGAAAATCTTCTCTCTCTCTCTCTCTCTCTCTCTCTCTCTCTCTCTCTCTCTCACCTATCTTCTACGACAGATTTTAAGCAGTCAGACAGTCTACCACATATACATTAAATATATGTATACCAACCAATCTCTACCCACTCACGTGCACGCACATACAGTGACGACAGGTAGACACACAGACGTGGGGAAACTATAACAATGATTATATAGATTTTAGAACGAGCTGACCAACATGCTGATTAATTTATGGTTAAGTTTATTTATCATATTAAACTTACGACACAACATATAAAATTTACATCAAAAAGAAAAACATATACAAATAGTCATCAAATTCAAGAAAATACTACCAGGATGATAGACCCGTTATGATCTGCCCTCTAGGTTTAGCCCCCAGTCCCGTTTAGGAAAAAGATGATGGCTCAAAGAGGATCAATGATACATTAGCGGTAATCAAATGATTTTCCCCTGTTAAAGGTATGGATAAACTTAGATATACTCTGATCTATTCTAAGGGAAAATATGGTTAGCAATACTTGCATAAGGACAATTAGAACAGCAAAATGGTTGCCAAATTTCAACAATGGAGAAATCCCTCAGTCCTACATGCACTCTAGACATTCAGCCATGTACACGTGCACATACTCACTGTTTTGGTAGACATATCTGGGAAACACAATTTTGTTAGGACATTCACATACAGAATCACCAGAGGTAGTCGTAGCCAAGAAAACCCCAGCTCCACAAAGTCAGATAGAATTCACTGCTTCGGGGAACGTTTCCTTGGTATTTCTTATTCTAGGATATCTGTCTATGTCACATTTAAAAAATCTTGTCCAGGCACGAAAGTTTACAGTGAGCACCGTGTCAATAGCTTAAGTTTTCTAGTAATAGGAATGTCAGGTCGGTGCCTTCTCTCAGTATAGGATTTACTTTGGTCACACCACAGATTTGTCCACAAAATAATCTAGTCGGACAACGTTAATGTTATTTCTTGTAATAGTCACGCCGCCAGGCAGAAAATTTACGTAGAGTTTATGAAAGAATTTAAGATCTGGCGCAAAGGCCCCGTATTGATCATTACAGTCTCTGAAACCCGTTAGTGGGATATAGTATTTCTGTCTAACTCGGTTAGCATATGCACTGTCAGACCAGTGTTACTTGAGAAACCCACGTGGTTCAAAATAAGGACTGTCTATTTCTTCACAAATATGAAACTCTTATTAAACGCCGGTAAAGTTCGGGTCATCCCAGTATTTCCTGAATAAAAGGAAAAGCACATATAAATCATTTACATATTATGTACTCAATATAACTTACATTTTAAACAGCAAGCAGACCGCTTGACTTATTATTTAAACTTCCGGTGAAATAAGTTATATTTAAATCAATCATCAGGAATTAGGAATATCTGCGTATTCCGTCAATATTCACTGATGTCGCATCTAGCATTTATGAGTTAGTTTAGAAAAAAATACTCGACTGAGTAGTTAGCAGTTAAATTAAATTCATTATAGCTACATGTTTGTTACGCTAGAAATATAATTTATTCTGCTTTCCACTGTATGCGTCACTAGAAAAATAATACAAACTATAAATTAGTTGCTCTGCACCAAATCTAACTAGGGACATAGCTAAGCGATTAAACACTTTAAACCTTACACACAATACTAGATATATAATATTAATATACCTCGACACAGAATTACTAAGAACTAAACCACTTCGACCAAACTAAAGGCCATCTCTATTAACAGAGATATTTAGAAATCAAACCAAGGCTTGTTCTAGTCTAACTGCGAATTACTGAGTGCCTGAAATCAGGTTTGCAACTCTAGTTATATCTATGAAACGGACAAAGAATCCCACTGTTTCGAAACCACGAAACAGCGCCCGTCTCTCCCCTTCTCTAACACCCTACGTCAGCTTCCCTCATGTCGTAACAGCCATCAGTGACCGAGAGCGCGCGTGAGTTGCAAATCTCAGACAGCCTGTCTGCGGTGCGGAGCGATTTTTCACGCTACGCCGGGTTATTCTGACGACGACTCTGAACTGACACTCATACTACTTCGCACCTCACGCTGACCGGGGCCCACAATGAGCCGTGTCAGCTGGGATTTCCAGACAGATGTCTGAAACTGCGACTCTAAGGTGTAAATATTCGCTCCTACTTAAGCGTTCGGCCAATGCAACTCGTTGTTGACCGGTGAAAAATGCAGACGGATGTCGGCTCTCTCATAGCCTTCTCACGCGTTTACATCGAGAATCTAACTCAAGAGTGTCGTGTCATCTGAAGGAAAAGGGGGTGGTAATTTTAAAAAGAACAGATCCCAATTTTGAAAGAAGTTGCAAGGTTAACACTTCAATTTTAAATTCCTATGCCTGTTATTCAGACGTCTACAGAGAGAAGAAAAGGATAGCGACAATCCAAACGTCTTTAGAGAGCTACTTCACGAAAACATCAGAAACCCCTAAAAGCCTTACTTCAAGTACATCATCCCAACGCAATTCGCAAGTACATCAGTAGAAAGTTCTGATGCACCTACATCACCCTAAAGCCCTACTGCATTGTTCATCGAAAGATCTACCTGAGCAGCAAAAATACCTACTTCTACAAGAAATGCACCATAATCTAGAGCAAGGAAGCGCTATGAAGAATGGACTGCCGATCTAGAAAGTGTGGCCTCTCCTTCAGACATCCTTTAATAATTCGGTAGTCGCAGCTACCAACAGAAGAATACTACGGCTGTAGATAAATAAATACTATTTTACGTTGTTCGTTTAAATTCTAAGTTGATTAGTGTTACTACCACGTCTCTTATATTGTCAATGGTATTGACTACATTGGTATGTCGGGCCTGCTTGAGTAGCCGACGTACTTCTAGATGATGACCTGATAATGCGAATGTATTGTGGGCCGTTGCTTTGTCGTGTATGATGGTACGACTAATGGCAATGAGACGAGGTAACGATCATGAATGGGTCAAAACAGTGTGACCAACTGGCAACGAAGATATACTGGACTCGTTGCAGAAGTAAGTGACGAGACATATTTATTATGACGAGACTTTGACATCAGTATTACGAACATTTTCATCAGCATGGTTATAGCAGGATATACATGGTAGATAAAAGTCACTACGGACGTTGACCGACCGCACTAGCCGCTGTCACATCAAGGTTAGCGGAAGCTCTACGGCAACGAGTTGGTAGGATGCATGGGTTTACAAAAATGACCATGTTAATGGCATTGAGCATTTTTTATAATAATGATCCAAAATATCCCCTAGCGTTGACGGAACGCACTAACAGCCGACATAGCTGGTCAGGCAAACAGTAACGGTACTGGAGAATACGTATCTGAGGCTAGATACTTCAACGAGCCGGTTCTGGCTAATGATTGGCGAGAAAAGATTCTTGGCATACCTCGCTCAAGAATAACATCATCATATCTTAGATGATCATAATTAACTTCATGGCCGTGTCTCCCCTAGACTTGGGATGAGACCACGGAAAAAATAACGTCTACTCAGGACGATGAATCTCTGGATCTGCCTCAAGGACATTGATTGTATCCAAACAAATCTCTGCGTCATACCGCGCCATGCCTAGTTTAATACTGGTGCACGGTCGTACACAAATAACATTTCAAAAAAATATCATTGCTGCACTCAGGTGCACGTCTGAAAATCCCAGGCGTACATATGAGAGCTTTAAACATCTATCTGACCCTCTATGAATATAAAGTCTTTAACAACTGGGTCACGAGAGTTTTTTGGCGTATGGGCTTTCACGTTAGTATGGTGTGTGGCCTCCTCTTGCATCGATCAGCGACTGGCATCTCCTGGGCATGGATGCGATCAGACGTCTGATGTGGGCTTGTGGGATGGCTGCCCACTCTTCCTGGAGTGCCTGGAACAGATCACGACGATTGGCTGGAGCAACGTCTGGGCGACAAAAACGTCTATGCAGCTCATCCCACAGGTGCTCAATCGGACTCATGTCTGGAGACAGGGATGACCAGGGAAGGGTGAGAATGTTGTTGGCAGTCAGGAACTGCGTGGTCAACCGTGCACAATGGGGTGTGGCGTTGTCCTGTTGAAACACAGACCTTTGGGCGGCCAAAAGTGGAAGGACATGGGGTCGAAGAATTTCATTGACGTATCGATGCGCATTCAAGCCTCCTTCAATGTGCACCAATTGACTCCTTCCGTTGTAACTGATCATTTCCCACACCATCGCACCTCCACCACCGTGCGGCGGAGCTTCATCAACGCAATTTTGGGCAAAATGTTCATTTCGCCTATGGTAGACCTTACGCCGTCTATCATGACGCTGCAACAAAAAGAAAGATTCGTCACTAAACCAGACACGTCTCCATTGATTGTCAGCTGCCCAGGGACGATGCTAGTTGGCCCAAAGAAGTCGATTTTGGCAATAGCGGCGCGTAAGGACATGTCCTCGGTGAGGTCGTTGTGCCCAAAGTCCAGCGTCATGCAGTCTATTCCGGACAGTTTGATCAGACACATGACGTCCTGCAGGCAATGACTGGGCAGTTGAGGAAGCTGTTGTAAACCTGTCTCTGAGGTGACGAAGCCGAATAAAGCGATCCTCTGCTGCTGTTGTCACTCTGGGTCGTCCACTGCGATGCTGGTCTTCAACTGAGCCAGTGGCTTGAAACCGGTGCCAAAGTCGACTGATGGTACTCTGATGCATGTTTAGATGCCTGGCAACCTGACTTTGACTTTCGCCTGCATGCAGTCGGCCAATAGCAATGTTCCTTAAATTTATCGATAGAGACGCCATAAATGTCTGCTTGAAAAAGAACTGAATTTTTGTGTGTGTAGCGTTATCCTTTTATAGGGTTTCAGTTGCGTAGTCAGTGAATAGTGTTCACCCCAAATTTTGTTGCTTTCACGTGTGCGCAACATGAGCTGTAGTCAAAAATTGCGTCATAAACACTATTGACTACTGCGTTGTAACGATTACAAAAACGAACGCAATTCAGGTCAACACGTGCATTTGACACAGTAAAGAACATTTGAGGCTGGTTTTTATATACCCTAGCACCAAATTTTACTTACAAACTCATAAAAACGCGCCCTCGGATAGCTATGCGTTTCCTTTTTTGAACGGTATACATATATGACCATTTCGGTACTGCACTTGCTTCAGCAGTGAAAAAAGGCCATGTTTCACTTTACGTCGATTTTCGCTTTACGACAGTGGCCTGAAACCTAACATGTCGTATGAACGAGGTATGCCTGTATAAAAAATATGTACACCAGAGTGTCATCATCATCCACTCCCTGCTCCATATGGAGCCTGGGTTTTTACCTCTGCTTTTGGGTTCTTTGTGAGGAAACCCGCACAAAGCAGTCACCAGCTCTTGCAGTGGTGGTTCATTAATCCAATAATTTTATATGCTAAGGTTACCAGCCTCGTAAGAACCTGTAAATCCACAAGCAATTTACGCATGTTAAATGTAAAAATGTAAAATGAAAAAATGTACATATTACAATTTACCTAGATTACTGGGAATGTAGTTACAGCCTTCTTGTACAGGAAGAAGACTGCAACTAGTTTCGGGCCACTGGTTTTAAGAGGCCGTCTTACAGGTGATCAAGGTATTATTTTAAATACAATCCCACTGTTATACTGTATGTAGGTTCCTAGGACTCATGGTTTCCAGTACTACAGACGAGCTTTCTTTCTGTATGATATCAGAAGATCCTCTAATACTTGGTCCTGTCCTTATGTTGGAACCCTGATTCTATTCTTCATCCTCACTGTTTGAAATGTCTGCTTCTTCTAGCAATAAGCTAAAATCAATTTCGCAAGTTCGCTCTTCTCAAACAGAAGTCATTGTTGTTTCAAAAATAGATCAAGCGATCAGGTAAAATTAAAGAGTGACAAATTAGAAGAAGATGTGATAATAAAACAATGGACGCTGAAAGCGAAAACAACATCAAGGTAAGGGTGAGAACAAGGAAAAGGAAGGGCACAGAAAAAATGTAAAATGATGGCACAGGAAAATGTAATTATCGAAGATTGACTCGTCACAATCATCATCATCATCATCATCATCATCATCATCATCATCATCATCATCATCATCATCATCATCATCATCATCATCATCATCATCATCATCATCAATCAATCATTGCCAGTTAGCTCACGAAAGAATAAAGGGCTTCCAAAAACACATGCTATGACTTCTTGTCCAGTGCCATCAGTTCCCAGGTCTTGACATGTCTTCCTTATTTATTTCCTTTCTGCCTCACGTTCTCTTCTTAATGTGTTTTTGAGTCTCCTCCTGCCTCTCTGATCCCAGAAATTCCACTGCAATCTGAAAAAGTTAAATATTTTCACAGATAATAACTGTTAATATGTAACTACAAATGTTTCAGAAAATGTTGATCATTCTCAACGTTTCGCGATCTAGAAAGTGTGTGACATTTGTCAAATCCACAATTATAATTCTACGAGCAAGTGACTCGCCAACACATAACTTGGAAATAATTATATTGCGCTCTACCTGATGTATGTCCAGAGGACAGCAATAATTCACCTGCATTTCAACGTCATTGGATCAATGTTGTCAAACATCATGATTCACGGTACATTGTCAATGAACGACGAAAAAACTGAGAGGCCTGCGTGCTGTTAATTGGGTGTTCCATAGCAGATACTGCAGAAAGTGTTAGAGACCACAATACTAGGTATCTAGGGGTGGAAGTGACCAGTGCCCTTCCTCGCTGCCGTTTTTCTTCCCTAACTCAAGAGAAACGTCAGGTACCCATTTACAGTTGAGTAGACTGGAGCGGTTCGTGTCAATACCGTGAATCGAACCCGGCACCTACCTTTGCCGAGAGAGATCAGTGCTCTAACCACTCTACCCAGTGTTAGTGATACCGAGCAAGAGTTAACGCATCATAACGTTCACTCATTAGGTTTCCTTAAAGCCCCATATTACTAATTGTCTAATTACGTCCTTTTTAACAATACAAATATCCCATAAGCTTTTCGGGAAAATGTAGAAAGACGCGTATGACACCGAGAAATCTAAATTGAACACCCAATTAACAGCACGCAGGCCTCTCAGTTTTTTCGTCGTTCATTGACAATGTACCGTGAATCATGATGTTTGACAACATTGATCCAATGACGTTGAAATGCAGGTGAATTATTGCTGTCATCAGGACATACATCAGGTAGAGCGCAATATAATTATTTCCAAGTTATGTGTTGGCGAGTTACTTGCTCGTAGAATTATAATTGTGGATTTGGCAAATGTCACACACTTTCTAGATCGCGAAACGTTGAGAATGATCAACATTTTCTGAAACATTTGTAGTTACATATTAACAGTTATTATCTGTGAAAATATTTAACTTCTTCAGATTGCAGTGGAATCTCTGGGATCAGAGAGGCAGGAGGAGACTCAAAAACACATTAAGAAGAGAACGTGAGACAGAAAGGAAATAAATAAGGAAGACATGTCAAGACCTGGGAACTGATGGCACTGGACAAGAAGTCATAGCATGTGTTTTTGGAAGCCCTTTATTCCTTCGTGAGCTAACTGGCAATGATTGATAATTGATGATGATGATGATGATGATGATGATTGTGACGAGTCAATCTTCGATAATTACATGTTCCTGTGCCATCATTTTACCTTTTTTTCTGTGCCCTTCCTTTTCCTTGTTCTCACCCTTACCTTGATGTTGTTTTTGCTTCCAGCGTCCATTGTTTTATTATCACATCTTCTTGTAATTTGTCACTCTTTAATTTTACCTGATCGCTTGATCTATTTTTGAAACAACAATGACTTCTGTTTGAGAAGAGCGAACTTGCCAAAATTGATTTTAGCTTATTGCCAGAAGAAGCAGACATTTCATACAGTGAGAGGGAGGGGGGGGGGGGGGGGGGGGGGGGGGGGGCATCATTAGGACCACTGGTTCTGATAAATAATTTCCACAAATTATCTTCCCTCTCTGGGAATTTAACCCGGTACATCTAGAATTTGAGGCGGACGCTTTACCTCTTAGTCACTCCGATCCCCCATGGAAGAGATTAAATACTTTTGTAACTTTTTTTTAAATATCTGGAAGAGATAACACATTTACATGCAGGTTGCCCGTATTCCAAATTCCAAAAACTCTCAAACATGAAACATAAACTTGATTTTATCAAGGTAGATCATTAGAGAGCAACGTATTTCTAAAGTAGATTCCCAAAACTCCTGGTTGCCTGCCGTTGATCTAAGTCTACACTAACATTGATTTGATTTTTTCTGTGAGATTTGGTCTTGACAATCCCCGTTCACTTCTGCAATTAGGCTTCGTGGGGGGATGCAGTTATCGTTCTGGTGAGACGTGCGTTTATGTGGCTATCAATATTCTATGTTTTTTTCGGATTTAATCAAAGATCTCTCAGTCTTCCTCGCGAGTGAGATTTTGCGATGAAATCAGGTCGTATGCTTCTGATAGTTTGTTATAACAGCTGATTGGGTTGTATTCTAACGAAAGTCTAACAAATGTTTGTCTCCCTCTGCTCGCCCGTGTGTTACCGTGGCCCGAAAGGGAAGCAAAGAATAGTAACACTGCATCTTACCATGCAAGTGACGGGAAGCGACTAAGGAGAGTTGGTTCTGAGGCACAGCTACCCCATCCCGTAAGAAACTTTGAGCGAAGAAAACAAAACAGAAGTTGTGTGACAAGAACCAGACAAGTACCCGTGGAAAACGGGGCGAGATGAAGACTGGCGTGGGATGGAAGCATACATACACTGCGGAAACCTATTGATAGTGTTACACGACTGTCTTCTTCTGAAATCCCCTGGCTGGAAAGATAGGGGGAGACCGAAGAACACATAGGAACTAGAGACAGACTTCGGGGAGGGGGAGGGAGATAGAGAAGATATGTAAAGATCCTTAAAGGATAGCACTGGACAAGAAAGATTGACTGAATTTGATGACATTTTATACACCTGCGGCAGCTGAATGGAAATGAAGACCATGAATTAAAGAGAGTCTTGAAACAGTCATGATAGCGTCCTACCTGTAGTCAAAATCCGAAGTAATGTTGCGCCACCAACAACCCAAATGTGCACACAGTGAAAGACCCGAGTGAGGTGGTATTGATAAGCATACACAGAAAGTGCAAGACCCGAGTGAGATGGTATTGATAATAAGCAAATAAATGCAAGGAGAGGTATACCTGACTAGACCTTGTCTGTGACCTCTACGTGTTAAGCTATATAAACATTCACTGAAGCCAAACGGGAATGATTGATTGACTCTCCTATAATATCTCCAGTTCACACATTCTTCATCATCTAACCCCGTGTCTGTTATTTGGTTTGACTTTTTCATCGCCTGGAGTTCTGGTATTTTGATGTAATTGTGTTTTTTTTCCCGCATAGTTAAAAAAAAAAAAAAAATGAGAAAACGGACGAATGTGATAGAAAAAGCAATGAACATAACTAAACATAAACTAGAATATTTTGAAGAAGATAAACGATGGAAGCAGAGCAAAAAGATAAATATTATCTGTATAATCTAATTTAAATTGTAGGATATCATCAAAATAATCAATCAATCAATCAATATCCATTTGGCTACCCAGGGAGCATATGCCTTCAACAAACGGAAGCAATGTCCTCCTCTCACATGCCATCAACTCGAGGTCTTTCAATGGAATTCCTCATCATTTTCATTTATGTCTCCTGTTCTCTTCTCTGTGTGCTCTTCTGTCTGCCTCTACTTGCTTTATCCTGTGGGTTCCAGAACAAGGACTGCTGATAATGCTAACAATAAGTTTCCACAGTGCGTGTAATCCATTGCCATCTCATCTCTTGTTCTACTGGTACTTGTCTGGCTATTGTCATCAGTAATATAACTCAGAATAACTAAAATGTGACAGAATATATTTAGAGTTCAGTAAACTAAGTACTTATAAACATGAGCTTCAGGGATTGTCAAGACCACTTATGCTGTGGATTAATCACAACAACAATACTACTAATTATAGGCTCGCTCCCTAGGAGCATGACCACAACACAATGGCTGACATAAGAAGATTAACACCTTCTACAGGTACTTCCCTTTAATAATGTTACACACACAATCAGGCCTCACACGGCCAACAAACGTATGAAATACATATAACAATGCCAGAGAAACTTGCCTCAATTAATTTAACTAATAGTCTCATACATAACAGTACGACTGCACTGTACAAACACTGCACTGACTATCGCTCACCATGGCGGCAGAACTTGTAACAATGATACACTCAATTCATTGACAACTTATACTCTACGGCCTGAAGATACTATCCACTGGACACTACACTAATCCAGAATTACACATACATATCCACTAGAACGGAATATGGCAATCTCTGACTAATAATCCGGCGAAAGGGCAGGATATCTCCGTCCACTCGGGACACTGGCTAGCAAAATCCCCTTGACTGCTTTCGCGCCTACTTTTCTTCCGGCTTCCGTCTTGTCACATGACCTCGACGGATAAGTTATACCAGTGTTGCCAAAACACAATGTAGCCAGTCTGATATTTCGTCACTGCAAAATAGCGCCGTGACATTCTCTCCCCCCCCCATCCCCCACAGAAAGAAAACGTAGTTTTCTTCCATCGGAGGAAGCTTCGCCCGACCCACTTTGGAGTTAGGACGACCATATGCCATGAATAGCATCTCCTCATCTGAACCGAGAGAAAGCCATAGTTCTATCCTGCCATTGTCGATACTGCATTCTCCAAGCTACCCCAAAACACAACATGAGTATGGAGTAAGCTATCCCAGGATCTGGCAGTCGTGAAAAATGACAACGACTGTCCCCCCTGGTCTATCAAAACACCATGCATAGTACATTCATATATACTCTTATATAAGCACCCACAATAGTAAATAATCTTATACAATAAACAGTACGACTGCACTGTACAAACACTGCACTGACTATCGCTCACCATGGCGGCAGAACTTGTAACTGTGATGCACTCAATTCATTGACAACTTATACTCTACGGCCTGAAGATACTTTCCACTGGACACTACACTAATCCAGAATTACACATACATATCCACTAGAACCGAATATGGCAATCTCTGACTAATAATCCATATGATTGTAGCAAAGTTTGATTTGCTGGGGAGGTTATGATGGTATCCTAAAAGAATGAAATCCGTGTCTGTATTAACCGTGTGAGGTCAAGCACATGTAGGCCCCTGACTCTATAAATGATGATGATGAATTATGTGCAGGGAACCTAACGCTACCTCCCTAGATCTCACACGGTCACTATTTTGGCTCTAGTGTCTGGTGTATGATGTACCTAGTGTCTAGGGGAGAAATGAAATGATGGTGCACAACACAAAAACACTTTAATTTTCTATGAGGAAGTGAATAAAACCAGTGGTTAAGTTTTTCTTTAAAATGAATGTTTTTTCTGTACAATTTAATCTGCCTGTCCAGCCATATCTTTTGGACAGGTCTTTGAAAATGAGGACAAGATAGTTTACAGAAAAGATCAACTAAAAAATGTGTGGACAATTTGCCCAATAACTATAAAGTCAATATATATCTTTCCTGTGGGAATGTTCACAGCTTACACTTTATTCATCTAAGAGGGAGAGTCACTGTGTATGAGGGGCTGTAGTTTCATCACACCCCATAAACTTCCTGAGTATGATTTGAAATACCAGTGTTTATTAAACGAAAGTGTCAGATATACCCAGATGCTTAACACATCACCTGGGATTCCTTGTAGAATGATAATACAGTATGAAGTTGCAGAAAATCTCGATCTCTAAAAATGCCCAAGCTCCTCCCGTTATCTTTTGACAGCATAAACGAATGGTCGGAGACTTGATGGCTTTATTCTCACTCAGCAGGTTTCCTGTTACCAGCTGGCAACAGGAAATAAAACCTCTGCAACAAAAGGACACCCTGGCCTTTTATATCTGATCACTTATTATATTTATTAGTTTCCTACGGTGATATGGGGTCAGCCTCGCGTGCATTACAGGTGCACTCGCCCCTAATTTTAAATGACTCACACCTTGCTGTGACCACACCTCAGGTCCCTATGGCAGATACGCCACTGTACGTTTACATAGTTTTCCCCAATAAAATAATGTGGAGTAACCACATTTCCTTTGGTATGATTTTCTCTTCTTTTCTTTTTTTAAAAATAAATGCTTCAGGCATGTTAAACAGTGTTCATGGAACACAGAGGCTTACTAATATATTCTAATGCAATAATTATTAAAACACAATCATGACAACATACATCAGTTAGATACAGTTCAATGTGAGGACTCAACAATGTCTGCTCCCGGCACGTCCTTCACTTTTCCCAATAGCAGTATCTAACTTTGGCAGTGGGATTAAACATATTAAATTCATAAAGCATTCTTACCACAAATTTCAAGAAATATAAACAAATGACGCTGACTTGCAAAGAAGTGGCCTCAGTTTCTTCTGCACTGTCCAGACTGTGAATACTTCTTTATTTAATTTTAAAATTAACACTGCTGATCTCAGCGTATTTGAATGAAAAGTTTTGTTCAACTGGCAATGAATAATGAAAGCCTTTTGCTAATATTTATTAGCACTAGCCAATCGAAAGCTTGCGACTACCAGAATTCAAATGTAGTTTTTGAAAAACAAAAATAATTCCAAACAAAATCTGCGTCTGGTAGTCGATTGACCAGTCTGCTTTAGTTATGCCAATACAAAAAGATGTTAGTTTTGGGTAACAATTTTCCTACCGCTCCCCTCTCCTCCTATACTCTTTTCTAAGCTGGCGTCCCCACTAACGTCATGAAAAAAACAAGCAGGAACAACAGTCTGTCTGGTCGCGCGTCCGTAGACATTTAATATTTTCTCAATAACTTGGCTAATACTTGGACTACCATATTATTTAAAACACATTCTTGCTCAGTGGACTCTAAGCTATACTATCATATAATTTTTATGGTCAGTTTCATCATGGTTTAGATTTTCAATTTTGTCACTGTCAATCGTCAAATAAAAATTTTACACAAGACGGCCATCTTTTCCCCCCTTCATCTCTCACTAGCATGTATTTTCAAATAACTACTTGTTTTAGTGACGTCAGAAATACTACCGCGAGGAGGAAATAAAATTGTCTGCGTGTTTGCCTCTGTTGGCTTTGCCACAGCGTGTATATATGCATGGCATAATGTGTCAAGCGAAGCGGGGTTTTGAGCGGCGGGTGTTTGAATAGGCGTTAAATATTTGTATTGTCTCGTGTTACACTACCAAAAAATGTAAGGATTACTACTTATTACCAGCATTAAAGTTAAATATTACGTTAATTCAGAAAGTAGTTTGGCGGCACACTTCCGCAAAATCGTTAATTATATGTCTTGCCACAGTCTCTATCAGATCGGGCAAAATGTTAAAAATGTACGTCACAAGGAAAGCGAGTAGGTTTTAAACGGCGGGGTCGGTTCTAAGCCTTTCCATGGCACAAAATTCAGCGCTATGCTGGCGTGTGAGAGTATCACCGTCAGACACAATAGGGCGGGTTTATTTATTATCATTTTATGACTAAAATCTTACTGAAATGAGCAATTATTCTCGCAGATTTTACTACAATGATGACCCACACAGCAACTTGCTGGCGAAAGGGCAGAATATCTCCGTCCACTCGGGACAGTGGATAGAAAATCCCCCCCCCCTCCCCCACTGCTTTCACGCCTAATTTTTTTTCGGCTTCTGTCACATGACCTCGACGGATAAGTTATACCAGTGTTGCCAAAACACAATGTAGCCAGTCTGATATTTCGTCACTGCGAAATAGCGTCGTGACAGGGGTAAACACACATATTACAAGAAAAAGGGTGAATAGTGAATGTGTGAGAACAAGGTTAATTGTGCATGCGTGAGAAGGTGAATAGTGACTGCGTGATAAAAGGGTGAATAGTAAGTGTGTGAGAAAAGGGTGACTAGTGAGTGTGTGATAAAAGGGTGAACAGTGAGTGTATGAGAACAGGGTTGATTGTGCATGCGTGATAAAAGGGTGAATAGTCAATGTGTGAGAACAGGGTTGATTGTGCATGCGTGATAATAGGGTGAATAGTGAGTGTGTAAGAAAAGGATGACTAATGAGTGTGTGAGAAGAGGATGAATAGTGAGTGGGGGAGAAACGGGTGAATATTGAGTGTGTGAGAGGAGGGCGAATAGTGAGTATGTGAGAAGAGGGTGAATAGTGAGTGTATGAGAAACGGGTGAATATTGAGTGTGTGATAAAAGCGTGAATAGTGGGTGTGTGAGAAGATTGTGAATAGTGAGCGTGCGAGAAGCGGATCGATAGTGCGTGTGAGTATGTAAGAAGAGGATGAATAGTGTGTATGTTTGTTTGGGAAATGAGGGTGAATATTGCAAATACGAGAAGCCGGTGAATAGTGAGAGTTTGAGAAGAAGGTGAATAGTCAGGGTGTGCGAATGTGATGGACGAACTCGGCTGACCCTGAACTTTGTTGTACAGCGACCACGATCAAAGAGACAGACTGAGGGATTTCAGGGGAGACTATCGGCGCCATCAAAGACAGTAGTGGTCCCTGATACGAGACGCAGTTGCTTGCCGCTATTTTCGCGTCTCGGTGTCAATCGCAGAACCGAGCGAACGGGGAAAGCCGAAACGGGCAGCAGCGAGCGTAGATACGAAGACCAGGGGGCGGCTTCTTCCCTTGATTTGGCGGTCAGATCCCCAAAAGTTCATGAGATCAAATAAGCTGTCAAGTTTATCATGTCCCACTCAACTTACATTTCATTTTAGATAAATAGACCATGAAGAATAGACATTTTATCACTCGCTGGCCAGACCTTTACAGAAGCACTAGCTTTATTGAAATCTTGTTATAGATTTTCCCCTGGATTTTATATATATATTTGCAGTGATTTCTATTCTGTGCAAAGCGGTAATATATATTGTGTAAAGTGATCAGTGGTCTAGTTCAGTCATTCTATTTCAATGGATTTTGTGTTAATTTAAATCTATTTAATTAAACCATCTCAATAGTTCTAGTTGTAAATATAATGATCTATCTATTATATTATTTCAAAAGATAATAGATGCTTAAATTAACTTTTAAAGTCGCGAAGGAATTTATAATTAATAAATTCAGTTAAGTCCTAGTTTTATAGATGTGTGTTTTTAACCACTAGAATTTGCGCAGTGTTTATTAAATACATAATTAAATACTCGAGTGTATTATAGGCTTAACGGGAAATTTATCGCGCTTGATTTTTCGGTATGTTACACGTCTTTTTTCTTTCACACAGAGTGATCGTAACCTGCGGTCCCAGCTAAATAAAGAAAGAAATAAAGAAATCATCCTATAAACTTCCAGTCATATTGAAGAAACATTTCTTTTAAATATAATCTTGTGGCGGTCCTTTTGCGACCTAGCTGTCAGAATTAAATGAAATAAAGCCCACCCAAGAACATTTTAAAGAACAATCATCAAATTACCCTTGCAAACCTGTAAGATAAACTGGAAGGTAATCATCGCCAGTAGCGATATTATATTTACTGTTTACTGTGAGAGAGTACATATTTTCCTGACTGTGACTGAGCCTAGTTTTTCCTCAATTGGATTTAATAAAACTATCATCACGCATCGAAGGAATTTTACCATAGCGGAAGATTAAAAGAGACCACTTCATTTTCACCCCTGTGCCGAACTGCGTCAGTGCCATCCCATAGACTCGTTTCTTTATAATAAACCACAAGAACTCTTAGAACTTCAAGTCCGGCGATAAGCGGGAATATTTGCTCTCAGTAAAAACTCGCAATATCTGGGGCGGGGCATAGAAGTGCTAGACAGTTACACGTGTCAAGAGTTTAATCAGTGTGTTTATCATTCTATGGAGTGACTGATGCTGCAACTCGGTAAGTGTGTGGTGTATATGAGTGTGGATCCGCACAGAGTGTATGAATGACAGGAAATTTAATCTTTTTCTTTGTAACCCTGTTGTTAACTTTCTTGCCTAGTAATATAATTTTTCTGTATTTCCTGCATTGTTCCTTTAAGGGGGAGTTGATAATTGGTTAACTCTGTTTAAACCCCCCTCCTTTCCATTTGCTTAGTAAAGGGAAGAACAATTGGGAAGAACAGGATTTCTTTCTACCACCTATACCTAATTTGGTAACACCTCTTTTCAGAGTAATTAACTTTACTGTTAGGTTAACGTACCCGTGTTCCTGATATTATCTATCTTTGGACTGGGTTTATCTTTGTCTAATAAGCGGGAAGGGCTTAGTCGATACCAATCTTCTTCACCCCTCCCAAATTTGTTATTTGCATTTGTGTACTTATGATAATTTATGTAATACCTGATATTTGTTAGTAATTGATGTTTAAAGTGAATAATATCACATAAACTCATTTAGTTCTGTGTTGGATGTACCCAAAGCCCAACTTTTCCCCTATTCGTTTAATATAGTTTGTATCTACGTCGTCTGTGTGTTTGAAAACACCAAATCGGTGTGCGCGCAGATGCGGGTCTGGAAAACTGGCAAATAATTGTTTGACCAGGAGAGTGGAAGAGAAGATTGAGAGAAACGATGTGTCGTAAATAAGTCTGTCTTTACTCTCCTCCAGCACGCTGTGAAGCAACTATTTAATCTCTACATTTTCTATCACTGAGCTTTCCATCATCATTTTCCACTCTAAACCGGACCACTATTTCTAAGACTCTTTTTCTCTCAAAATAAATTTACGACAGCGAAGATGGTGAATTTCGCCCGTGTGAGAAGAAGATGTATGGTGAATTTATGAGACGAGGGTCATAAGAGTGGATGAGAAGAGGATGAACAGTGAATATCATCATTAACAGTTAGGAATGAAGAATTAAAGATGTCTTGAACATATAGGAATATTGTTCAAGTACACCACCGATTTTCCAGCATACTTTATAAGCTTTGCCGGTTTATCCGTTTTGCCAGACTAATAGAGGTCGGGTAATAATAAAACAACAGTACACACGGGACCCACTAATTATACATCCCCCTTGTCTTTAAAGCACTATGACTGCTAGATACTTAAATCCAATAAATATTAAATGAACATTAAATGATCAAATAAAATACAGGTACAAGTAAAACTATGTAGGTTGATTTGTATCAATGAAACAAAATTATTAATAAAGTATAAACTAGTTCGGCGGTCGCAAGATTTTATTTGGCATCTCATAATTTTGTCCCGATTAATAGAGGTGCCGGACCATCCGTTCCCGGAAAATCGGTAATGTATTATATATATTGTAATACCACTTATACTAACACACTACCTACGCTGCTAAATTGTATTTATTATCACAAAATGTTTTCTGCCAACGTAAAACGTGTTTTACGATGCTGTCAAACTATACTATAACATAATGTTTATTGTCATTTTATACGTTCAAAATTATTAAACGTTATATCAGGTGTAAGGTTGCCAAGGTTCCGCCAGAGATCGTGGTTGAAAAACATTTACGTCATTTTTTAAACTTTGCGCGCTGATCCATGTTAGTGCCCGCAGTGGTGGGCAGTGATCGCAATATGCCCGTGTTCACCCTTGCCCATACCATATTTCAATAGAATCTTATATAGCAGAAATTTGTGATAAGACTTTTTAGGCCTATTTGAATAAGGTGAAAAAAATGGGTGAAAAAAAAAATGAAAACTGAAATGTCTTCTACCTTCACTACTGACTTATATTAGAGTTGTGGTCCTTTGTGGGATGGAGGAACCACACAAAAAGAATAGGTTAATAAGTTGGCCAACATAAACAGATCCGTAGGAAAAAAAAATAATTCTCTACTTCTTTCTTCTGCGTTCAGTTTGTATTCATGCTAAATCTGCAGGCCTGTCGCCAGGACGAAGTCCACAGTCTTTTCAAGGTCATAGCTTCCACCTGAGCTCAGTACCCACTGGCCAGGTCAGGCGTCGTGGTTCATCATGGGTTATCTACTCAAAAGAGCATTGACAATTTTTATTGGATTATTATATTTACAATTTACTGATCACGCTAAGGTACCATGAGATGTAGATATAATAATCTTTATGCAGGGGCTCCATGATATCTGAAAACTATTTCAAGGGTTCCTCCACGATAAAACGGATGAGAAAGGCTGCTTTATGTCATAGATGCGAGAGACTTGGAATGTCATAATTGCTCAGGTAGTTCCTGGAATTATTACTTAAGTAGAACTCAGGTTATGTAGATACCCAGGTAAACACCTTAGTGTTTACAACGCCTGCCGAGGTCGCACAATATGAAAACTATGTAACACTTTCTCAAAGACTTACCTGCAATTTTAAGAACTCTTGCACTCTATATAATTATGCTTCCAGTAGAGAAATGAGTTTCTATCCAATCGCTAAACACGTTAAAGAATGCAAGTGCAGGTGTACTGTTGAGTTTTTTCTTTTCTTTTTTGTGGTTTCGTTTTTTTGTCTAATGTTGTCCTCAAAGCGGACTCTGGGTCGTCCTGGGGTCTGGATCCCTGGCTCTTTGTTTCCCATGCTTGTCGTGGTAGCCGATCTTCTCCCATTCTGCAGACATGGCAAAACCATCTTAGTTGGGACTGTTCTACTTAGGTCTGCAGGGGGGTGGGATTTTAGGCCTTGACGTATTATAATATATATATATATATATATATATATATATTATATATATATATATATATAATATATATATATATATATATATATATATATATATATATATATGATGAAATGAGATGTTGGATAGTAATTTAGAAAGTTGTTCCTACAAATGGAGAAGAAAGCTGGTGAACTAGTGGTAGATGGCACAAGACAAGCTGTAGAAGAGAGCTAAGTGTTAAGTTATATTCATAGCGTGGGAGTTAAATGTTTGAGATCCTCACATGTGAGTTTAGTATTTTGTAGACGCACATTTGAGTGCATCTAAGTTAATTGTATGTTTAATTATTTGCGTACGACCGTGCACCATTCTTAAACGGGTATGGCGCGGTTTGTCGCGGTGATCTGTTGCCATCCAGCAAACGTACTTGAGGCAGATCCGAAAATCCATTGTCGTGGACAGACGTTACAGATGAATAATGTTATGTGTCTTGGTCCCAAGTCGTGGGAAGACACACAAAAATGTATTAATATATCACCCTAGTTGGAGCATGAATAATTGGGCCAGAATTGGCTCTTTAAGGTATCGCCTTAGATAGATACTTATTTCTCCTTTGCAAGTCTTTGGCAGAGCTTCAACACGTCTAGCTATATCGTGTTGTTAGCGCGCCCAAATTCCTGCTGGGAACTATATTGGATCTTAATTGTTTTTGGTAAGAACACCGAAATTTTATATAAGATGGATTGCCTCGTAACGAAAACTGAGATCATACGGACATGTTGCCGCAGAGCTTCCGTTACCCTTGAGATGGTGACGGTTAGTGAGATCGGTCAACATCAATATTGATCATTTGTATTGACGTACATTTTCCTGCCATGAATTATAATTTGACTCTGAACATTTATTTCAAATGATGATTGCTTGTATCGCTTCGTCAACGTATTCACGTCTGTTCTCATTAAATGATGTCTCCTTGCAAACTGTACCCTACGAGTCCAGTGTCTACTTTCTCTTCGGTTTGATCACACAGTCTTGACCCATTATAGTATTATATGCCAACACAATACCGGCCCACTAATCATTCGCAAAACTTATAATCCAAAGATACGTCGGCCACAGACAATAAGCCCGACAGACCAGTGACCATGAAAGAAAGTAGGCAACACTATGAAGTAAGTCATCTTCTCGCTAGACCTATTCTATGCTCCAGGGGTGTTACATAAATATGTGAGTGCAGCTCGTGTTATTCCTCACCAATTTGAAACTATTAATATTTCTTTGACCACACAACAAAATTAAACTTGAAACTTAAATAATTCAATAACTGCAGCTATATACAAATCAATGCACATTATTGATTAATGATGAATAGTAAAAATATAGCACCTTGGTATATCAATATCTTATAAAATTTTCACACAATTTGACAAAAAGTTATATAGTCACTGTTTGGTCCTTGTCATCATGTTATTGGCTTCCATGGTTTGGTTTTTTGTGTTTTTACGGTTAAGTTTTACTTAACTTGCTTGACACATTGTAGTAGCTGACTTTCCTCGGTCGTTAAAACATCTGACCATTGAAGATGCTATGTTTATGCCAGGAACAGTGTTGGTCCACTGTTAAAAATTTCACAATTTCCAAAACTGTGCCACGTTTTTCACCACTGGCTGAACCCTCAGAACATTGGTAGTTCGAAATCTGCGGCTGCTAGAAGCTTCGATCTCCAAATCGCTCACAATAGCGGTCAGTTGTGGCTTCTTCTCAGTTATCCTGTTGTGTTATGGGATGACTTCTAATATATAGGAGTCAGCCCTCTGGATATCTTCTCAGCTCTGTCAGATCAAATGATTTTGGGAAGTAAGGAACAATCTCTGTGACGGGGCTTATATATCTAATCTCAGGGCTTACCCTTGCTTTTTCAGAGGTCCGCGCCTGAGTTCACTTTTTTCTTATAAACTTTCGTGGGATTTCAATGCGGTTGTGCACATTTTCCGATAAAATCATAATTTCCTCGTCAAATACCAAAGATAATGATTTCTCACTGTCATCACCGGTGTCAATACCTTGCGTACCCTGATTACCCCCAGAGCTATGCCAGCGGGAGTTTTACTCCTGGAAGGTTCTACCAAGCTGGACAGGTTTGCGCGGGCAGGGGTCAGACTAAAGCAGACACCCTGGTCCTCCAGGTTGGGGGTTTTAGCATAGGGCTGACACCCCTGTCTATGTAAAAAACAATGAAGTTACGGAAACAACAACAAATGAACAAACTTTGCTGCGGGATGGCCATCCGGAGTCTGAGGCTCGTGTGACTGTCAGTGGTGAAAGCCGAAAGGAAGCCACTGACATGAAAACGGATATCCTGACCGCAAAACATGATACAAGAATAGGATTTTGGAATGTCAGAACAATGAACGAGACGGTAAAACTAAAACAGGTCACTGCAGAAATGAGAAACTATAGGTTACACATTCTAGGGATAAGCGAGAGCAGAAGGACAGGGGCAGGAAAAGTTAAAACAGCAACAGGAGAAACAGTACTTTACTCTGGAAGAGAGGAGGAACAGCACAATGAAGCCGTAGCCATTATTCTACAGAAAGGAGTAGAAAGGACATTATTGGAATGGAAACCTATCAACAACAGACTGATAAGATTAAGATTGAGAGGAAGATTCACCAATACTACAATAATACAATGCTATGCACCAACGGATGATAGCGATGAAGAGGCCAATGATGAATTCTATCAACAACTGCAGAAAGAAATGGCAGACACACCAAGATACGATCTTATTATAGTAATGGGAGACCTAAATGCGAAAGTTGGTACACACAATACATATAATGAAAGAGTAATGGGGAAATGCGGCAGCGGAACAGCAAACGAAAATGGGGATAAATTAATAAGTTTCTGTAGCATTAACAACCTGGTCATTGGAGGAACACTTTTCCCACATAAAGAAATTCACAAATTAACATGGGAATCACCAAATGGTCGGGACAGAAACCAGATAGACCACATCATGATTAACGGTAGATGGAGACATGCATTACAAGATGTGAAGGTAAGAAGAGGTGCAGATGTGGGAAGTGATCACCATTTAGTAGTAGCAAAACTGAAAGTGAAACTAAGAAGGGCTGGACCAACTGTAACTACACAGAAAAGGTTTGACATCAGCAAGTTGAAGGACCCCTGTTAAACTCTGTTTAGTTGTTAACTCATACTGGCTACTAGTTGTTGAATCACGCTTTATTTGTTAAATGACGTGAATGTCCACCAGTTGATAAATGTAGATGTTGGGACTGGTGTAGTAAAGTGTAACGATTGTCAACTCATTAAACCCAGCACAGTTTTGGTCATACAGGTCATCTTGTCCTGGAACGTGATGAGGCTCCGACAAGAATGTGAGTGTAAACAATGAGTGTGTATGTGAATGTCAGAACGCGAATGGTAGAATGATTCGATAGAGTTGACAGGTTGGTAGTACATCACTCATACTCACACTGTTCGAATTCAAGAAGTACTGGAACTACGGTGGTCTTTTTATAACATTTAATGGGACGCACACTTGGACAGTACGTGTATGGTTACAGGAACAAATGTCGACATAGACAGCATAATGTTGATCACAGGAATATCATCTTAAGTTAGCATTCATGCTTGGCAAATATCATAATGGAGCATTCGTAAATAAGCATTCAGAGTTCCATCATGTAAATCATCTGGCTTTACTGACTGGGCACGTCAGACCATAACCAATATATAGGAAGGCTCCTAGACCTAACCTCGTCTAGTGAATATCCCTTCACGTAAAGTTCAATATATATATTTTCCATAAAGATATAGGAATCCCAGACATGGGTTCTCACATGTAGCAGTGATCTCTTGGTTCATCGAGCGATAGTACAGGCATCCCTTTTTCTCACTCGATAAATACAAAGTATATGAATTTCAACATGGCTGTTCTTCTCTCGTGAGTTTCACTCACTATAGGACCCAGACCCAAAATTGGTCATTCGTTAAATGTCCTCATTTCTTCATAGCTTCTCTCATAGAGGTGATTGAATAATATCATACAATCTAGTGTTGATACATAGGAATGTCGTCTTCCTTTGAATAAATATTCTTTTCAAAAGTACCACTGTGCATCTGTTTATCAACAACGATGGCGAAGCCCAAGTTCATAATAAATTGTGGTTTTACCTTTCTATGCGAAATATAACTTTGCCATTCCTTGGCAAAAGAGAATAAACACTGGGGTAAAGTACATACAACATGTCTAAATGACTATCACTTTTCCCCATTGACTTATCGATCATTTTTTCGGCGATAGGCCGGCTACATCAAAATTCTACATCCAGACAGGATGACGGCCATGGATCACACCCCTTGCTAGCGATACTTCCGCTGCATAGCCTTTGACCTTTTCTAGCGACAACCAACATAGTTCGACTTAGAAATGTAAAGATATCCATATATAAGACAGACTCGTCCTACTCATACAAACACTACGTATAAATTCAGGCCATAGATATACTGAAGCAAGAACAATCTATTCCTACCCAGCCAAAGAATAAATCGCAGTAGGCCTAGACTCGTCCGCGGAGTCCGATCGAAGATGACGGAACTACTTTCAAGGGAAGTAACTCAAAAATGACTTCTCCTTAAGCACTTAAAAAGGAAATACTTTGATTACAAAATATTTGCGAACATAATAAGTATATAAATGTATTATATTGCAAGATAGTAAAAATTGCCCTTTACAGTCTTACCACACCTCCCGGGAAAAAAAAAATAAAATTTTTTTTTAAAAATACATCTAGGAGCACGTAGAATAGGCTCACAACGCAAGAATGCTGCGCAGATGAAAATATCAGGAATAACTATAATTCCTAATATGACCGGTGAGAATATATCTCAAAATCTGAGAGAAATTGTTTCTCTACGAATAAATGTTTCCAGGAAGGTGTGATGTACGTATAATACAATTCTGGTAATTATACAATGCATACCAAAAATTCACACTATAATCTTAAATTTATGATTTATGAAGAAACAATCATCAAAGAACAGCGGTGAATAAACATCAATAAACCGCTAAGTAGCGATACCATCATTCTATTATTAAATTACAAATGTGTATCTTAGTACTTACTTACTTACTTAGTCGTTCCCCTTCTACCGTGAGGTGTAGAGGTTTGGAAGAGAGAGCGCCAGACCATTCTATCAGCTGTCTTCTTCCTGGCCTGGTTCCATTCTAGTCCTCGGTCCTTCAAAGATTGTCTAATGTTGTCCTCCCAGCGGACTCTGGGTCGTCCTGGAGGTCTGGATCCCTGGCTCTTTGTTTCCCATGCTTGTCGTGGTAGCCGATCTTCTCCCATTCTGCAGACATGGCCAAACCATCTTAGTTGGGACTGTTCTATTTGGGTCTGCAGCGGATGGGATTTTAGGCCTTGACGGATCGTCTGGTTGCGGACCATGTCTCTTCTTGTTACTTCAACCACTTTCCTCAGATACCTCATTTCTGAGGTTTGGATCTGGCTTTTGTGGGTTGTAGTCATTGCCCACGACTCGCATCCATATGTCAAGACTGGGACATAGGTGGAGCGGTATACAGCCATCTTCGTTTTCTTGCCAACCTCTTTCTTGCTGAGGAATCCACGATTTATGGCCTGAAAAAAGTCTCCCAGCCGCTGCTTTTCGAGTGGCCAACTCTTCTTTGATGCCTCCCTTTCGGTCTATAATAGCTCCGAGATATTTAAAGTGGTCGACCTGCTCCAGGACCTGTTCTCCCAACTTAATCTGATGTTTTCTTTCTTCTCGTGATATCACCATGGATTTTGTTTTAGAGCTGCTTATGACCATCCCTCTCTTCTCCAGCTCTTCCTTCCAGACTTGCAGGTTGGATTGGAGATGTGCCTCTGATTTAGCAATCAGGGCAACATCATCAGCAAATGCCATCTCCGAAATATAGACCTGTCTCATCTTCCAGTACCCTACTGAATACTTTCTTGTTCTCTCCTTACATGCCTTGATGACATCGTCCATAAGGAGTATGAAGAGGTAAGGTGATAGGATATCACCTTGTCTTACACCAGTGGTGGTCCTGAACTCTTCTGACTTATGGTTTGCTGTCCTGACATAATTTCTGCAAGACTTGTAGAAGCTCTGTATAGCATGAATCAGAGGTGCTGGAATATTCTTCCTTGCCAAACAGTCCCAAAGTTTGCTCCAAGGGACCCTGTCAAACGCCTTTTCCAGATCTATGAAACAAAGATGGATCTCACTCTTATACTCAAGGGCCTTTTCACTCAGCTGTCTGAGTGTGAAGATTAGGTCTTGAGTACTTCGGTTTGCTCGGAATCCGCACTGGACCTCATCCAATTGTGGCTCAGCTAGGCGTCGGAGTCTCTGCTCTAGGATTCTAGAGTAGATTTTACCAGGGACACTGAGAAGGGATATGCCTCTTTGGTTTCCACATTGTCGATTGTCACCCTTTTTGAAAATTGGTGTTATGATGGCAATCTCCCAATCCTTTGGTATGGTCTTGTTGCACCATGCTGCCTGTAGGACCTTTAAGAGTAATAGGTCGCCTGATGCTCCCATGTACTTAACCATTTCTGGTGTTATACCATCATGCCCTGCTGCTTTGCCCATCTTGATTTTCTCCAGTGCTGCCCTCAGTTCTTCCATCTTTATGTCATCTTCACCATCATTGGTTTTCTCTTCTGTGCTAGTGTTTATTATTTCTGATGCTTCATCATGCTCACCATACAGGAGTTCTGAGAAATATTCTTTCCATCTTTCCATTACTTCCTTCGGGGCAGTAAGCAATTTGCCTTGCTTGTCCTTTATAAATTTGAGAGGGCATTGTTTTTCTTTCCTCATGTTCTTTAGGGTCTTATAGAACAATTTCTGGTTTTCTTGTGCATCTTTTTCTAGCTTTTCTCCAAATTCTTCCCAGGACGTCTGTTTTGCTGCTAGCACTTTGTTCTTTGCTTCTGTTCTGAGTGTCACATATTCTTTATATTTTTCCATTTGTCCTGTTGTGTTTTTAGCTCCCAAGTATTGTTTCCATGCCATTTTCTTCTCTCTTATTTTCTCTTTGACTTCCTCTGTCCACCAAGGTGTCCTCTTTCTCTGGTTCCCAAGTCGGACTTCACCGCATGCTTCTGCAGCAGCTGTCTTTATGATATCCTTGAATTTATTCCAGAGGGTTTCCAAGTCATCAGGTCGTTCTTCTGTGTTGCTCACTGCTGTAGCAATAAGCCCCTGATATCTGGTCTTAATTTCTGGCTCTCTAAGCTTGTAGGTCCTAATGCTCATTTCTCCTGCTCGTTTACGTGGTTTCTTGCGTGATGTTGGGCAGTTCCTAGGCTGAGCAACTCTTTCAGTGTTCGTTTGATTGTTAGCAGGTAGTGATCACTTCCAATCTCTGGCCCCCTCCAGACTCTTGCATCTCGGACATATCTGAATGAGCTTCTCCGAACAATGGCATAGTCGATCACTGACTTCTCATTCTTGGTTGGTTCACATCTAGTGTATGCATGTATGCGCTTATGGGGGAACTTTGTGTTTGTAATGATCAGATTCTGCTCACTGCAGAATCTAAGGAGTCGCTTTCCATTGTCATTGAGAGTATCTTCTCCATATCTTCCGATAACTCCACCCCATCTAGCATGGTCATTTCCAACTCTGGCATTAAAATCTCCGAGCATAATAACTTCATCTAGGCAGTCATCCACTGTCCTTTGAAGCAGCTCGAAGAATTCCTCCTTGACCTCTGCTCTCTCATCCTCATTTGGCCCATACACTATGACCAGGTTGACTATGGTTTCTCCTTCTTTTAGTTTTACAACCATAATGCGCTCCGAGACAAAGTTCCATCCCTTGATACTATCTTTTTGATTTTGGGCCACAATGCAACCCACGCCCCCTTTAGCTCTTTCAGATATGGGTACACCACTGTAGAGCAACGTGTTGCCATCGAGATCCATGACTCCTTGTCCTTTTTTCTTCGTTTCCGTTATAGCCAGGATTTCTAGTTTTGCTTTCCTCATCTCTTCCACCAGCTCCTCTTCCTTCCCATTTATACTTCTTGTATTCCAAGTTCCATAAGTCGTAGTCCGTAGTCCGTTCCAGTTCGTCGCCTTTAGAATCAGTCCGGTTTTCTCTCTTGTAGTTCGCGTAATCATGATTTTAAAGCAAACAGGTGATTGGCCTGTTGTGCCTTTGCATGGTGGAGGGGCTGCCTCCTTACGGCCTCCATGCAGGCCGCCCTCCTCCTTTTTCATCCGGGCTTGGGACCGGCATTGGCGGAGTTTGTATCTTAGTAAAGAAACAAAAAATAACTGTTGTGAAGTTATACATATTAAAAAGATCCAATATTTAACAGTTAAGTGGCATCATGTGGGCATCTGGACAGAATGTCCGCCATCACATTTTCTGAACCACGGATAGCTCGTACCGAGAAATGAAAAGGTTGAAGAGCGATTGCGTATCGAGTTGATCTCGAGCTCTTCAAGTTCTTACTTTGGATAGCCGTAAGAGCTTTTTGGTCAGTTTCCACTACGAAATGCGCGCCCAGAAGGAATCTTTGGAGTTTGAGAATTGACCAAACCATTGCCAATAATTCACGGTCTAAAACCGAGTAATTCCTTTCTGCAGCATTAAGTTTTCTGGATATATACATTACAGGATGCAGAGTTCCAGAGTACTCTTGCATTAGTGCCGCTCCAATCCCAGTGGATGAAGCGTCACTACGAAGAACAAAATGTCTTATCTGTTGTAGGTAACACTAAAATAGGTGGTGATGAAAACATAGTTTTGATCTTCTCTAGTGAAGATTGGCATTCATGAGACCAGTGAACCATGTTAGGCGACCCTTTCTTTAATAGTGTAGAGAGAGGTGCCATGATAGAGGACAGATTCGGAATGAAACGTCCATAAAATTGTATGAGACCTAAAAGACTTCGCACTTGCTTTTTAGTCCTAGGGATAGAGATGTTAAGTATCTTAGTGATATTATGGTCTTCTGTCTTCAAGAAACCGTGACCTACTCGATGGCCTAAGAAAGCAATTTCGCTAAAGCCAATACAAGCTTTAGATGGTTTTGCTGTCAGGTTATACTCACGCAGAGTTGATAATAATTCAACTAACCCTGAATAGTGATCTTCCCAAGTATCGCTGAAAAGACAGATGTCGTCTAGATAAGCAATGACATCTGACCGATACGATAGGATTCGACGCATCATGCGTACAAATGTAGCTGGTGCGTTCATAAGGCCGAAAGGCATAAAATTCCATTGGAAAAGGCCTCTGGGAGTAGAGAAAGCGGTGAGAGGTTTGGCGCGTTCGGATAATGGAACTTGCCAATATCCTTTAGACAAATCAAGTTTAGTGAAAAAATGCGATTTAGAAAGACGAGTAAGTAGCTCTTCTAGTAAAGGCATAGGTTCAGCATCGAACTTCGTAACTTGATTCAATTTGCGATAGTCAACGCAAAGACGTATGTTATTGTCTTTTTTTCGAACAATAACCATCGGCGAAGAATATGCAGAAGTGGATGGTTCGATTATTTGTAAATCTATCATTTCATCCAACTCCTTTTCAACCTGTGTTTGGAAATGTATAGGGATAGGATAAGGTCTAACCCTAATTGGAGTATGTTCAGTTAGAACAATGTCATGCTCAATGACATGAGTTTGTCCAGGGATGTCAGTGAGGACATCCTGAAATGTTTGTAACATAGACGAAACTTGTCGCCGTTCTCCTAGAGACAAATCAGGAGAAACAGTAACGTCTTTCCATGATTCACTAGAATGAAGTGGGATCATTGGAAGCGGAAGATTAACATCCGAAAAACTTGTTTCCTCATCCTGTATTACAGACAGTGATGAGTAATGACCATGTTTGACATGAGAATCGTCCGTTGCCTGGAAAATAGGCTGTAGATAGTCAGGACGTTCATGGAACTCCGTAAGCATATTGATGTGGAAGGTTTTATGCTTCCCGTTGATATCGACGATGTAGTCAACATCTGAAATTTTCGATATTATATCGTACGGACCTTTCCAACTAATAAGGAGTCTATTTTCACGACAAGGTAGCAAAACAAATGCTTTGTCACCAGGACAAAGTTGTCGTAAAGTTCTCTTCTTATTAGCAAATTGTCTTGCCTTCTGCTTAGCAAATTCAGAAGAGGACGTTGCCAATTTGCATGCTTCGATAATCTTTTGTCTCAGCGCGATGACATACTCGTAAGAAGATTTTGTGTCATCGTCAATATTGTCAGCTGTTATAAGATCATGCAGCAAAGACATTGGGCCGCGCGGTCGCGCGCCAAAGACAAGTTCAAAGGGAGAAAAACCTGTATGTTCATTGGGGACCTCTCTGTACGCGAAGAGGGCCGCGGGTAAAACCCTATCCCAATCTTGAGGATGATCCTCAGTTATCTTCCCTAATAAGTTCTTAAGTGTTCTATTTAGTCGCTCGACCATCCCATTGGACATAGGATGATAGATGCTACTCAAAGATCTCTCTATCTGTAGAGTAGACATTACTTGAGACATGGTATCCGATATCAGTTGGGTGCCATGATCTGATAATATTTCTCCGGGGAATCCCAGCCGAGAAAATATAAGCCAAAGAGCATCTGCAATGTCAGCGGTAGTAATGCTCTTTAGAGGGATAGCCTCTGGCCAACGTGTGCACATGTCTACACACGTTAAGATAAACTGATGTCCTCTAGCAGATTTGATCTTGAATGGACCAATGATGTCTATCGCCATTTTCTGGAATGGACGAATAGGAATATCTGCAGCCTGAATAGGCGCAGCATGACGAGGACCTTTGGATTTGACTTCTTGACATACTTTACAGGATCGACAATAGATCCGTATGTCCTTGTTCACAAAAGGCCAAAAGAAAGCCGCAAGAACTCTTGACTTTGTACGGGAAAAACCCATGTGACCAGCACACTGAGAGTCGTGTGCATGTTGTAAGATCTTAACTCTCAAATTCTTGGGTACAAGAATCTGAGAATGACTTGACTTAGTGGAGTCTTGCACCATACGTACAAGTACGCCATTCTTCATTGTAATCCAAGATTTACAATTTGAATCTTTATTCGGATCACCTTTCGTTACAAGAGTGAAGAATTTCTTAAGAGTCGGATCTTCTTCTTGTTGTTTTATAAACGAGTCACGAGAAATTACCAAGGGATCATCTTGGTTATGCACTTCATTATCTTCAACAGATGAAGTTTCAGGCATATTGAGAGCTTGAGCTCTAGTGACTACCGCATTAGCAGATTGCATATTTTGATTTTCCCAAACGGAAATTTGCTCCGGAGTGCATTCTTTGACTCCGTGAATGCGACCGATGATAAGATCAGCGATCGGATCGGCAAAAGACATGCGTGTACATCTCCTGTGAAGAAAGGAGTAGCAATCCTAATGATAGCGGTAGAGTATTTCTCTATGGTGCCGCCAAATGTTACGCATTTGACTACTTTGCCTGTAGAATGAGAAGGATCTATGAGTGACTGCCTAACCCCAATAGTTTTTTTGTGCATCCAGAATCAAAAAGTACTGAGACTGGATTGTCATTTACTAAACCTTTGTGTAAGACAAGAGAACCTCTCCCATCATGCGCGATTGACGCAGGAAGAGCGGGAAGAGGATGCCCACAGCTTAAAGTAGACACTGTGGTTGGCTCAAATAATGTTTTGCATTGGGGGCACTGAGATGCTCTCCCAAAATCAAAAGCGGCACATGCCATATTATTAGAGTCATCATTATCTTTATTTTGTTTATAGGCTTCGTGGGACTCTTGCTGTGCAGAGTTCGCCTGGTAATGAGCTTTATGTTTTTTGAATTGTGCTCTACCTCTGTTATTATTGCCTCTGTACTTATCATTGTTTCCACTATTATAACCTCTACTCGGGTTTGAATCATAGCTCCTTTGGTTACTATCATCATATTCATTATAATGAGTATCTCTGTAATTATGATCTTGTTGTCTCCATGAAGGAAAACTTGGATAGTTTCTAGAATGACTTCCTTTGCGAAAGTTCCTGTAATTATGACCACCCCTGAATCGAGGGCTGTCAGCTCTTCTCCAGGTATTCGAAGAAGAACCCTGAAATGATTGGTTACCTTGGTTCTGATAACTGTAATAGTTACCTTTTTTATTAAACCTATTTTGAGGTCCTTGGAATTTGTGAGAGTGATTAGGGTTGTATGGTGTTGCAGAAGCAACTGGCATACCTTCTTTAACCTTACTGTTGCTAATAGCTACGTCCGGATGTGCAGTGACGTATTGGGTACAATATTGTTCCATTTCTTTTAGAGACTTAGGTTTACGCTCATGTAAGAATTCGAGGAAAGGTTTATTTATACTTGACATAATCTTGTCTCTGAGTATCAAGTCCATAAGGGCTTCATAAGTCTTTTCTGTTTTGGATAGCTCAATCCAACGATCAAATGTAAGACGTGTCCTTGCAATGAATTCTGAGAATTCTACACCTGCCTCAGGCACCATTGTCTTAAACAACTTCCGATAACCCTCTTCAGACAACTGATACTTCTTTAATAAGGCTGCCCTAATAACATCATAGTTATCTTTGTCAGCCTCTTCAACCAAACTTAAACTAGTCAGAGAATCACCTTTCAGATTTTCTGATAACTGGTTAGCATATTGTGATTTGTCCACATTATGTGCTCGACACGAGCGTTCAAATCTATTTAGCCAGAATGTTATGTCATCACTGGAAGGGTTGAACGCTGGTACCTTGACCTTGTAAGTAAAGGGTTTACCATTACCACCAGATGCTTGATTACCATCACTTATGTTTGTTAACTTTAACTTTTCTAACTCAAATGCTAAAAGTTCTTTTTTGTGTTCATGCTCTCTTATTGCTTTTTTCTCTTCTGCTTCAGCTTCTCTTTGTAATCTTTTTTCTTCTGCAGCAGCTTGTAATTTTTTCTCTTCTGCTTCAGCTTCTCTTTGTAATCTTTTTTCTTCTGCAGCAGCTTGTAATTTTTTCTCTTCTGCAGCAGCTTGTAATTTTTTCTCTTCTGCAGCAGCTTGTAATTTTTTCTCTTCTGCAGCAGCTTCATCTTTTCTTTTCTCTTTTTCCATTTCCATCTGGAATCTTTTTTCATCAGTCTGTATCTGCAATTTCTTTTGTTCATACTCTCTTTGTAATTTTTTTTCCTCAGCTTCTAATCTTTTCTCCTCAATCAATGCTTTTCTTTCTTCAGCAGCTAATGCTTTGTCATATTGAGCAACTGCCCATTCTTCTAATTGCTGACCACTCTTATCAAGAGCCTTGCCTTGTGTGATAAAATAATCTAATGTAGACATCTTGTCTAATAAGATCAGTAATTTGCAAAAGTAAATAAATTCACTTTCTTAGTCTTAATCAAAGACCTTGTATGATAACTTTTTAACCTGTGGAAAATAGTACTTAACTATCCCAATCACTGTGGGAAACAAGCCTTACAAAGGTCTTGTATAAATCCTTATATAATAACAGCTATAAGTTGCTGGTTCACTCTATAATATAAGTGCAGTGCACCAGAAATAGTGTTTTATATCATCAACTGTGTACCTTTAGTAATAGCAATTAACTATCAGTTGATTCTTGTACATCAATTTATATGATCAACTATATTTTAAATAGTGTATGTCGATCAGGCACAAAACAAAACAGTTATACAGGAGAACATGAAAACATTTGCGGAAATGAAATAAATGAAATGGGAAAACAATAAAAGATAAACCGCAAGAGGATAACAAATACAAATAACGCCACAGTATATAAATATAAATTGAGAATAGAACTGAAAGATAGAATAGGGTAGACCAACAAATTACAAACAAATCAAAACAAACTAAAGAACAGAGGAATATTACAAAAACAACAATGAGTACAGTCTTCACAGCTAACACTAATAGCAACAGCTGTCGCAGCAAATTTTCAATCAAGAAAATTGCACCTATAGAAACGCACACAACGGACCCTCTATGACGTGGGATACTCTGCTGTGTGACACCGCCCAACCAAAACAACAACCCGCTGGATACAAACAAATATCACATATAAATATTTAAACATAAATACATAATTGCATAAATAGTATGGCAATATGATGTAAATAGAGTGTTGCAGAAAGAATGTGTTGTAAAGAAGGCTCAGTTACACTGCCTAATAGTACAGTACTGTGGTACTTTATTAAACAAATACTTCTGGTCTAATTATTTTAAATTCAACACAGAAATAGAAGCTCCATCGTTGATGTGAATGATAACAATCGATGTAGGACTTCTCATTTCAATAACATTTCCTTTCGCAAACACTGTCAAATATTCTCCAGTCCTGATGTGTAATGTTCTATGTTTCAACCAAGCTTGCTGTGTAACACTGTCAGTTGTATGGCAAATGTCCAACGAACCAAATGTCAACAAACGCTGACCTAGTTACCGCATACTGTCGACAGGACAGGTCACGCTGACATCACTGTAGAGTTGTACTGCTGATGTATTTGTGTGTCGTAACAGACCCCAAGGAACGTTCTGGTCTCAGTAGTTTACTTCTCAATATGGTCACTGTGCAGGTTGACCCAGGAAACTGGCACACCAGTTGTTAAACTCTGTTTAGTTGTTAACTCATACTGGCTACTAGTTGTTGAATCACGCTTTATTTGTTAAATGACGTGAATGTCCACCAGTTGATAAATGTAGATGTTGGGACTGGTGTAGTAAAGTGTAACGATTGTCAACTCATTAAACCCAGCACAGTTTTGGTCATACAGGTCATCTTGTCCTGGAACGTGATGAGGCTCCGACAAGAATGTGAGTGTAAACAATGAGTGTGTATGTGAATGTCAGAACGCGAATGGTAGAATGATTCGATAGAGTTGACAGGTTGGTAGTACATCACTCATACTCACACTGTTCGAATTCAAGAAGTACTGGAACTACGGTGGTCTTTTTATAACATTTAATGGGACGCACACTTGGACAGTACGTGTATGGTTACAGGAACAAATGTCGACATAGACAGCATAATGTTGATCACAGGAATATCATCTTAAGTTAGCATTCATGCTTGGCAAATATCATAATGGAGCATTCGTAAATAAGCATTCAGAGTTCCATCATGTAAATCATCTGGCTTTACTGACTGGGCACGTCAGACCATAACCAATATATAGGAAGGCTCCTAGACCTAACCTCGTCTAGCGAATATCCCTTCAAAATTCGACATCCAGACAGGATGACGGCCATGGATCACACCCCTTGCTAGCGATACTTCCGCTGCATAGCCTTTGACCTTTTCTAGCGACAACCAACATAGTTCGACTTAGAAATGTAAAGATATCCATATATAAGACAGACTCGTCCTACTCATACAAACACTACGTATAAATTCAGGCCATAGATATACTGAAGCAAGAACAATCTATTCCTACCCAGCCAAAGAATAAATCGCAGTAGGCCTAGACTCGTCCGCGGAGTCCGATCGAAGATGACGGAACTACTTTCAAGGGAAGTAACTCAAAAATGACTTCTCCTTAAGCACTTAAAAAGGAAATACTTTGATTACAAAATATTTGCGAACATAATAAGTATATAAATGTATTATATTGCAAGATAGTAAAAATTGCCCTTTACACCCCCTTACCAGAAAAGCTTTTGCGGCTGACATAAAGAAACGATATCAATTTGCCAAAAGTCAGGAAAAGACATTGACTGATGATATAGACCAAATTCAACACCATTTTAACAATATATAAGGAAAGCAGCAAATCATGCTTGGGATTCCAGGAAAGGAAGAAGCAAGACTGGATAACACCAGAAACATTAAACACCATAACGACGAGAAAGGAAATGAAAAGAAAGAAAACAGAAGTGAAGTCCCCCAGGTTAAAGCAACTATATAGCGAACAGTACAGTCAGCTGGACAAGGAAGTTAAACGCCAATCCCGAGCGAACAAAAGGAATTTCCTAGACGATCTTGCAAGACAGGCAGAAGAGGCAGCACTGAGAAATGAACAAAGCACAGTATACAAAATAACTAAATTCATCAGTGGAAAACGAGGTGCAAACAATATTACATTAGTAAGAGATAAGCAAGGAAATCTCATCACGACAGCAGAGGGACAGGAAACAAGATGGGCAGAGCATTTCAGAGAAACTCCGAACAAGGAACCACCAGAGACACAACTGAATGATCCTGAGGCTGAAAACGATCTAGATGTTAACACAGACATTCCACGAAAAGAAGAAATCATCACAGCAATCAAAGGGTTAAAGAATGGAAAAGCACCTGGCCATGATAACTTAAATGCAGAGTTATTTAAGACAGACCCTGAGCTAGCAGCAGAACTATTAGGACCGCTATTTGCACAAGTCTGGAAAACAGGGACAACACCAACAGAGTTGAACAAAGGAATAATTGTCAAATTGCCCAAGAAGGGAGATCTTGCAGACTGCAAAGGAAATAAGATGGACTACATTTTCTACATTGGAAGATCTGGAATATGCAGATGACATTGCACTGCTAACACATTCACATCAACACATCCAGGAAAAAACGGATAGGCTTAACAAGTACAGCCAGCAGGTGGGCTTGAACATCAATCTGAAGAAAACAGAGGTCATGACACTAAATGTGTGCAATCCTGAGCCAATAACAGTAAGGAAACAGAAGTTAGAACAGACGGACACATTTACTTACCTAGGATGCATGGTAACACCTGATGGTGGAACAAGCAAGGACATTAACAACAGAATGAATAAAGCGAGAACAGCCTTTGCTAGTCTCAACAACATTTGGAAGTCTTCCCAGTACAGCACAAACACCAAATTAAGACTGTATGAGAGCTGTGTACTTTCTGTGCTTATCTATGGTGCGGAAAGCTGGAGAGTTACAGAGAAGGAAACGTCGAAATTGTCCTCTTTTCACACAACATGCCTAAGAAAAATTCACAGCAGGTGCTTCTTGATTAGACAAAAAAGGTGGCAAAGCAAAGAAAGCTTGATTCGTTTTTTTTTAAAGTCTCCTCGAATATCTTCCGCCCTCATTGATCAAACAGCCGGACCTTCCACATCTGAACGAAAAAAGCTTTTTCAGCACCTCTAAAACCCCCTGTTAATGTCGTGATTTGAATGCGAATCGCTGGCACTTTCATCCGAGCAATCTGCATGTCTTAATTTCTGCTGTAGTCTCCTCCAACTTTTCTGTATAATAGCTCGTACAAGCTCTATTTCTCTGCATTAGTCACGTTACTCTTACATGGGACAGGCTAATTTCCATCCTTTTACACGTGGGCATCGGCATCTAACTAAAGGTCCTTTTATTCTTCCTTTCTTGTAGATGACGGCAAGTTCCCTGATTCTTTGATTCACAGAGAACCCGGGGACACAGGGAATCGACTTAACCTTTCGTCTGTCTGAGCACTTCGTTCAAATTACCGCCTAAGTATTGCTATAGATTACGTATCTTTCTTTTATCAAGGGACGCAAGGGAGACAGCTCCCGAGGTCCTTACGTCTTATTACTCCGTTCTCAATGCACGTGTGACCCACCTGCAGACTTTATATTACTATTAAACTAGGCGCTCCTGACACTCCTTGCCATTGTTTCAGAGATAATTTTTGCTACTTTACATAGTGTATCAGTACTAAGTGCCAATCTCTGTTGTATTGAGTTTAGAAATATTCTTTCAGTCGGTAAGCACACATTTACGTAATTAATGTAGTAGTACAGTCCGCTGGGTGTTTTAACTTAACTTATAGAATAGAGATCCGTCGTTACTTTGTTTCATCTTAAATCTATATACATTTTTTCTTAAGATAAATTATTGTCCGTGACATGAAAACAATGAATTTTATTAAGTGCGCCACCATTTAAAAAAAAAAACAACAACAAGGGGTTAAGTTAAGAGCGTTTTTCTTAAGACAGAAAGTGTGAGTCTGTGTATAATTGTACTTCCATTTTTGTGCGCTTGGTTTGGTGAAATATTTCTGTAAAGAGTATTACTATTGTGTAAATACTGAGTAGCAGCTCAGTGCTAGTTTTGTAACTTACTGCGATTTCCTGGATTATATAAATATCACATCGATTGCTGATGTACTGCAGTGTCTAGCCTTAGTCCGGCTCCATGGATTACATACCTACAACACCTATTGCCGCCATTTGCCATTACCTATCACTCCAACACATACAGGCTGCCTCCATTGTCATCCATGATTGTAGGCAATGCGGTCAGACCCATTGATATCCGGTTAAGACGGCATAAACTGACATAACTTCATAGAGGAGTAGTCAGCTGCCGTACTTGGTGCCTGTCTGTGTTCAAGTCTTCAATAACCAGTACAAGAGGTGCATCGTTGGACCCCTTATGGTTACTCGTTTCGGAGCCGCGGTAGCATAGTGGTTAGTGCACTGGCTTCCTAGCGCAGTGGTCTATGGTTCGATCCCCAGATGAGGTGGGATTTTTTTTAGGCCACAAACGGCTCCTGGGTCGACCCAGCCCCAAATGGGTACCAGAGCAACTCTGGGAAGGTTAAGGCGGCCGGCGTGATGCCGACCACATCACCCCTAGTGTGCCGACGGTCAAGATAATATGGGCCTAACACCATATTCCCAATATGCCTCAATGGGCGTGTAAAGGGTTCCTTTACCTTTACCTTATATATATATATATATATATATATATATATATATATATATATATATCTCTAGATATATATATATATATATATATATATATATATATATATATATATATACATACACACACACAATTGTTCCAAGCATGCGCTTGTTAGTATCGCCTCAAGCCAAAGGCATTTAAAAGCATCTGGATTTAATATATATTTGCCACAGTGAGAGCTGAGATCCATCGCCTGAGAACACCCAATTAATGGGGAAAAGTATGGTGTATCCTAGCTAAGGATCATTAACAACACGGAATCGGCCGTTTTCGTCACAGAGAAATGGAGGCCGCCCCTGTCAGTTAGATAGTCATGGTTCTGTGTAATTTTTAAGTGTAGTAGTGGTTTTCGAATTTTCTTGAGTGTGATACAATATCATTGGCCTAATAGCGCTAGTGAGATTATCTTATTTTCATTTCTTTGGGGATATTTACGTAATAAATATAATTATATGTTCTACGCGGTAAGAATTTACTTCTATTCTACCTGCCACTTGATGTTTGCTGTTGTAGTCCTTACTGTAATAGATTAACCTATTTAGTAAGAGAGGAGGGATGAGGGTATGACATCTTAAACATAGTCTCCAGTGTGGCTGGGAAAGAAGACTTTAGATATCTGATTATATCTCTCTTCACTCCAGAAGTCGTATCTCTCTCCTTAGTTTCCTTAGTGACTTTATTTTTCTCCACTGTCACATTACTCATTTATACTCTGTCTAAACTCAGACATCATCTTCTTCCATACTCGCGACAGTTAACCAGCCGTCTGATGATGAAGAAAGCTCTGCCGCGACAACTGTGGTCACAAGCGACGGAAGCATCAGCGATTAAAGTCCTGTAATATTTTTTTGTAAGTACAGTACATACATAATATTTCGTTTGTGTTCAATATATCTGATAATTATATGTAGTTAATAAATGTTGTTAACTATGTAGTTTTTTATGTTTTATCACTTTTTACTTAATTTTTATTCATCTTTATGGATCTTTGGAATAAATTAATTTGAGTTCTATTAATTGTTACGGAAATTTTTCATTTAACGCTTTTTCGGTTAGCGCTCGATTTGTCAAGAACGCATTAACAGCACTTAGCAGGGATTTGATATATATATATATATATATATATATATATATATATATATATATATATATATATATATATATATTATATATATATATATATATATATATATATATATAGATATAGATAGTTTCTATGTTGTTATTGTCAGCTTGTATGGTCATTGCGGTTTAATATCTCACTACGTCTTTGGAATCTCCATTCTGTGCACGACGACTAAGTTACAGACGTTGGTTTACAGCAGCTATATAACGTCAATTACCAAATGTCACCACTACGGCAGTATCTGAACATCAATATGGAAACTAAAAGACAAATTAAAAAAAAATAGTCTTGCCAAATGTTTGCTGTCTGCGTCAAACGTAGCCCCTGTCCAAGGCACACTAGATGAAAGTCAGATCGTGCGAGGTTAAATGATTGAAAAGAACCATTAATGTTACCCGGAAACATGGAATAAGAAATGATGATACAAGAAAAACTGTTGAAATCCCATCCTTCATCGAATATATAAACAGACGGAAGACAAAGTCATTCGGTCATATTATGAGAATGGAGCCCCATTTGTTGCAACTGCGCGCCTACAGCAGTAGAAGATTTGGTTTGAGGACAGAAGAAAAACAAAAGGCCAATGAATAAATGAAATTACAGTGTGTCTAAAACAACACGGGCTCACAAACATTTAAACAAATAAAGTGGGGAAACAGGAGGCCTGTAAACAGTAAATTAATAAATATTACACACATAAAGGTATGTTTCAGGCACTGGTGAGAAATAAAGAAGTAAAATACTAGACAACAGAAAAACAACAGAAGTGAATGATTTACCGGAGAATCGAACCCAGTGTGACGAAATGGACGACCTCTTCGCGATCTTTTTTTCTCTCCGGCGGTATCGGTACATTTGAAGTACTGATTTTTATTATGTGCTCTCAAGTATCGCACTTTTCTTTCTTTCTTTTTCTGCTAAGTAGCAGATATTTGATTTTATCAAATCATTCGATTTTATCAAATCACCCTGTAGGTGATAATTATCACATTTGCTTGGCGCTACCCAGATTTGTTGGTTATAGGCGCGGCAGATTAACACGTACATCGGCCAGCGCTATCCGCTTAATCACCGATAAGACACGGGTGCACGCATCACTAAAGCTTGGAAGAGGGGAGACAACTTGCAGACCGCCATGGATGACAAGATTACTTTAGATAAAAGTAAGATTGCTACATCTCGAACACATGTTGTCATGTGAGTTCCCCAATCTGTCTGTAAGTTTGTACACAAGGGGCATCGGACATAATATAACCATATATGAGAGACGTGACATTTGAAAAATTTTTCCATGTCGGAAATATTTTGAAAGTACCACACCCGACCTGTTTGAATATGATTGGAGCATTTATTTAACTCCATAACAAACGAACGCTTGGGAAGATAGGAACATTTCGCAGTTTTATTTCACTGTGAATTTCACGCTCGCCAAGACAACATCAGACTTCGCCAGAGTGAAGAATAGACTCATAATTCCTTTTATCGGACTGGACCTTTTATCAGAGTATTCCAAAAGGACTTACAAAAAACAGCCCAGGAAATCTCTAGCATTGTAACAAGGAAAACTGAAGAAACACACGGAGTCAGAGATGAAATCTATTGTAAAATTAAAGAACACCCACCCCCGACGCGTGTAAGAGACCGAATCGTCTCTTTTATTCATCTGAGCAACAAGTCTGTAGCCAAGATTGGCGTAAGTAGTGCATTTTCATACTAGGTTTTATTACTAACCTGTGAACTAACATGTTTATATATATATCACCATGTGAATTTTAATGTGTGAAACTCGCTATTGGATGTCAAAGTCATTTGAGGCGTATAGAATGATGATTCATGAACCACCAGTGCACGGGCTGGTGATTGCTTAATTGATAGTTTCGTTAAGAGAACTAAAAAGCATAAAGTAGTTCCAGGTTCCCTATGGAGCAGGGAGGGAAAGATGAAAGAAATGATGTACATTCTAAGAATAAGTGTAATTTCTAAGTGTAAATGTAAACGGAAAAAACATATTCATGTTAAAATTAATAGAAGTTTCAAACTTTTCCACAAGTGTAAATATAAAGGAAACATAAATGAATTTATACTGTGAACACTTTTCAAACAGTGGAGATGTAAATGTCAACATATTATATCTGTACGTTTAACCTTTTCATTAAAATGTAATGTAAAGCTAAAGCTATTCAGTTTAAATGAAAAGAAAGTTTTGTCCCGAGGGATTAAATTTAATTCTCATCGAGGGTAAATTCTGACATGGGATGGTAGAATAGAAGAGGAGGAGGGGGGCACATAACTGCGTGTCGGAAAACGCCATACTCAGAAGAGCGTTTCGTTTCTATTTCTATTACCAGTTATTTGTGGTACCAGCAGAAAGTACTATCTTTGGAACCAAGGGAAGGTAGAAGTGGACTGACGTTGTGCGAGACGCCATCATAAGAGGGTCTTATAGACAGACGCAGAACCAGCTTGGCCGTTACTCCTTGACGTTCTGGGAACGTGCGGCGCCTGAACTTTGACCAGAGACTAGTAACAGCAGTGTACAGAAAACCTACTCATCAGGAGGAGGATTAGAATCATCATTGGCAGTTAAGTTAACCTATATGCTGCCACTTGATCTTCTTATAAAAAACTATCACCCGAGTGATGAAAACTTTATTTTGTAACTATTATTCCTTTCTTTTAAACTGTTAAACTTAAGGTGATTATTAAATTTTGTTATTTGTAATTATACCAATTTAACTTCGATTTAATCATTTTAAATGTACTACAGTTTGTCTCAGTCAAAGATACCAAACACACACTCTAAACTGAGCTATATTATAATAATAATTCCACTTATTAACTCAGGGGTGGGGGCTTAACGAGCTAGAATAAACCATTGCTTAAATTCTTCATAAAAGATGTCGGCAGATTACAGAATTAACGTGCTCAGCAACAGCCAGCATTGTTTTCGCTTATCTGAATATCTTGTGAAGACTTCCATGTGATAGTAGCTTTACTACTTTTCTATCTACATTTCTGCCAAGAGTAATCTTGTGTAAAGGTAGACTCCATTGAAGCCTATAATAGATACTCTTGAGTGTTGGCCACTGTTGGACCACTACTGCAAAGCAGGGGAGGCAATACCGTCACACCCATGACTTTCGTTTTTTTCCAAAAAAGGGTAATAGAACCGTAATGTTTAGGCCCCACCTATGGCAAAACAAGACAACACAGATTATTTAAAATTGTTCATTAGTAAAACGGGTACATTTATATAAGCAGATATGAATTTTCTTGCATTCTCTGACCATCTTCCCTGTTACCATAAAACTGATTCCGTAACTGGTAATAAATGGTGCTAAAACCATAAAGTAAATGTCCAAATTATCCTCATTCCACCCAACTTGCCTAAGGAAAATTCTTCAAATTTCGTGGCGGAATACTATACCCAACCAGGATCTGCTTACATGGTGCAGTCAAAAAGGCATGCACACCATCGTTGTAGGCAGACGCTGGAACTGGGTTGGCCCCATGTCCTCGCAAGGGACCCTGACACCATCACCAGAACTGCTATGCTATGGACCCCAGAAGGATGGCAAAAGACAGGCAGACCAAAGACAATCTGGCGGAGAACAATGGAGGCAGAGATGCAAAGCATGAACCAGAGTTGGTTCGCAGGACGAAGGATGGCCTCCGACCGAGCAAAATGGGGACAGTTTGGTGCTGCCCTACAAGACGCCACTAGGCGTGATGGCCACTGACTGCTTTGTCAGTCAGGGGCTAAGGATCCAAGAAGAAGAAGAAATCATAAAATGCCCCGTGTGGCTCCCGGGAGGGGGGGGGGTCGTTGAGGAAACAGAAAGAAAAGGTTCTCCCATGCAGGCTGTAAGAGGCGACTAAGATGAGGTTATACCTGGGGCTGATAACCTCATCTTGTTAAACAACTTGCTACATAAACAACCGCCGCAATACCACATGAATGCTTTGATGAAGACTTCCTGCAAGGGGGGCGGTTGCAGTGATGGTTCCGTGCTCTTTAAGGAAGAAAAAAGAGAAAAGCAGGAAAAAAGTAAAAGGATAAACATTACCTAATAATTTTTTAAAAGTTTAGTTCTGCTTGTAAGCGGAATGTTTATATATATATATATATAAGTAATTCAGCAATGATTAAAATACGATTTGATACGGTTTAATACGTGAAGAAAATTAAAGCTTTGAGAGGCAAATCATTCTGGCCTAAACACTTATATTTTAAAGTTCAGATCATCCCACTTTGCCTGAAAATTTCAGCATGGCGTATTACATCGTGATCGATATTAAATTTGAAGGAATGTTCTCATCCCCCTTGACATTTTACAACATACCTGGTAGGTTGCAGTAATCGTGATCTTTGCTTCTATATTTCAAACTCCTGGATTCTCCTTGTAGATTACGTAAACATATTTTGGCGATGTGTTTGGATCGAGTTATTTGTGTTTTTTTGTAACCAAGTTTCATGTTTCTGTATGTCGGCAATATTATTTATTGTCAGCATCGTTAAGTTGTTATCCTTTGTTTTCTCTTATGGGCAGAAACTCTTTTGTGCATGAGAATAAGCTGGGGAAAAGGGCAGGGTGACTATTGTTTTAAAGAATTGCGATGAATAAATGCCTGTTATGAGAAGGTATTTACATGAATGAGAAATGTCAATCTCTAAATTTACTTAGAAGTTTGATGACATTAAGAACTATAATTTGGCAGTTTACTACACTGAAACTGCGTTCATATCAATAATTAGATAGTAAATGTAATGTTGGCGTTGGATATGGCACACATTCAGGCCCTTCGAGAGCTCCGATAGGGCGGTGACCAGTTCTCATTATCAGGCTTCCTCATTTTTTGGAAAGGGGCGTAAAGAAGTGCGTTTATCATGCAAGTCTTGGCAGAGGTGAGGCCCCCACTGTGAGGGGAAGCTCGAGCTATATGGCCCTGCTTGTCTCCTTTTCGTAAAGCCTGCCCACACTGAGTAAACCAACTGATAGCATTACAAGTTAGTCCTAGTTCTGGAATCCCAACGGTAAAACAAGTAGACGGAGACCCAAAGAAGCAAATGCATAAGAGAAATGGAGACAGACTTTTAAAAAAAAATGATGTCTTGAGCGTGTGGCACATTCGTGGAGGACTGGGTGTGAACTGACCAGGGCTGTGGAGTCAGAGTCGTGTAGTCGGTCATTTTTTAGTGGAGTCGGAGTCCGTAAAAAATGTCCCGACTCCGACTCCAAATTTAACGAGACAAGCCGAGGCAGATCCACGTTTGATCCATTCAAAAGGAGGAGGGCGCTTACAAATTTGAAACAGCATTTTAAAGTAGTAGAACTCCTAATACCACTTTCATGTTAAAGTACATCCATTTTTACAAAATGTAGGAACATTTCAGTTGCTTATGATCATAAAGAAAGTTTTTATCACAACTGGAAATTTGTTGGCACATTTAGAAAAAGCACACAAGAAATGAAAATAAACTATATACACTGTCAATTTTTCCATCATTGTTAAAATGAAACTATTTTGCCTCTTGGTGTTTGGCAAAGCAGTCATTTATGTGCAGGTGCGAAAGGTTGTTTTTTTTTGTATAACTGTATGAAAGAATGCGTTGCTTAAAATATAGTCTACGAAAGCCATGTATTCATTTATTCACACACATACCATACTTATACATATAACTCGATATAAGTGAATAATATTATGCCATATCACTAGTTTTAAAAGATAAAACTGTAGTCGGAGTTGGAGACGGACTTCTAAAATATGGCCGACTCCACAACCCTAGAACTGACTAAAGGCCTATCCTCCACAGGAGAAGAGTTTATTTTTCAGGGCTCAGTATTTATCTGCTTTGGCAGAGTTCACTAATATCAAAATGGCAGTAGTGCTGTAATATAGCCGATATACTTCGGTCTAGGTTGAAAGTTACGTGCCTCGCTACAAAAAGACAGACATCTCCACGAAACCAACAAAAGCTGTAGAGTAATGATGATGAATGATGAAAGATGATATTCCGATTTTTTCAAACATAGAGATCAGATATCACGTGATAGGATCAATTCGACCTGACGAGAAGTATGCCTCTCATAAACAGAGTAGGGGTACAAGGATAATGAATGGCAGACGGCCTGCGCCAGGAATGGCAGGGTTTGAATTAGCCGCTCCAGAAAACATACTGAGAAATACAGGAGAAGATAATTGTTTTGTGGATCAGCTAACGACACGCAGATAACTCTGCGCGCGGTTGTGAAACTGAGGCCACAATCCCGTCTGTGCTTCTTTCTACTTCCTTCTCTATTTCTTAACCCTCGATTTTCATCGTATTACGTATTATTTCTTTGTCTGCAAGAACCATGCCGACTGGCGAAGGCGATTACGTATCTCCACAGATTTTAGTCCCCAATGCTGTTTATGAATTCTGTTCTTGGCTTTTTCTGTTGTTGGCATGATGTTAAACTGTCTTTAATTTATTTATTTGGTTGTCAATTCTAATACTTTCAGAATATTGTCTAACATTTTTAAAAATCCATATTTTTTCGTTTAACTTAGTGGAAAGTGACAACCCACTTCTACTTTAGCCTTTTAACACTACCGATGTCCCAATGTGTCGTAGCTAGGTTACTTACATGCTGCAGGCGACAATGCAGAATAAGCGTTACTTAACTTGTAGCGCTGTGGATTCTGTGTCAGTGGAAACGGCACCCGCACGTGAAAATTGCCGTTGTTGCTGCAAAAACTCGTGGTTTTTGCAACACACCCCACTAGTTCAAAAGGTGAAAAAGTGAGTTGAATTTGAATGCACGTGGAAAATGATCATCGGTAAAGAGTGTTCACCGTTGGTATGCAATAAATCAGTATGACAAGTGGTCGCAATGATCACTGCATTAGCCATGCCACCAAGGAGAAGTCTCAGCACTGTAGACCGTGGTCGAAAGCCATGGCATGGATTCAGGATGGTCAATCTGTTCGTCATGTTGCAAGACGTTTAGCAGTGTCCCACTCTACCATTCAGAGACTTCTTGAGAGATTTCAAGCTACCGGACATTTGGAAAATCGACCCTGCTCAGGAAGAATTATATAAACCTTGTCTAAACTGAATGGCGGCCCTTAACTGTTGTCCAGTAGTATATAATAAAGAAAGTCATGTCAGCTATCCTGGTGAAAGAATTCCTAAGGCTAAACTGAAAAAAGGCAGATGCTGACGCAGGGATGTGAAGTGTTAGAGGTCAATCCAAGGTCTAGCTTTTTATGAGATAGGGGTGACCAGTTCCGTTCTTCGCTGCCTTTGCCTTCACTAACTCAAGAGCAGTATCATGTATCTATTTATTGCTGGATAGATTAGAGCAGTGCTCCACAAACTTTTTCACTTCGCGGCACACTTAAAGTGCCTTTCAAAATTGTACGGCACACTATAATATTTATATAGGTCAAAGGTTAAAATAGCCTCATAGCAGATACTGCCGTAGGGGAGTGAAGTGTTAGAGACTTCACTATACTAGGTCCAGCATCGAGAGGTGGGGTGACCAGTGTCCATCCTTGCCGATTTTTCCTTCCCTAACTCATATGCAAAGTCAGGTACCCATTTACAGCTGGGTAGACTGTCGATACCGTGAATCGAACCTGGTACCTTTGTCACGAGAGACTAGCGCTCTAACCACTCTGTCAATCGGAATTTATATAGGTGGGTATGGTCAATATTTACAAATTCAATGCAATCATAAGACACCGCTCTCAAAATTGTACGTGTGAGAGATTTCTTTCGTAATATTTTATCATAATCAATAATTTTGTGTACCGTTATATGGTGTAATCTGCCTGGTGTCACGGCACACCAGACAGACACCGGCGGCACACCGGTTGCGAAGCACTGGATTAGAGCGTGACGCTTCCAGATTTCAAACCCTGAACCCGGTAACTATGGAGCGAAAGGAAAGCGCTCAACTCGCTTAGCCAGTCGGAATCTCACATGAATATAACAGAAGTTTAAAAAAAAAAAATTTGCCTCGTTTTGGTGAGGCGCGTCCCGTTCAACCTAGTCGGTTATATTAGGGTGCATGTCCAAATATAAAAGACCTTTCTTGTAAGTTGTATAACGTTATAACAAAGGTAATTATGCCAGTAATGATGGTTTTATTAAAAAAATTCATTGCTAGCAAACTACAAGAATATAGCAGCTCATTATGCCGGTTGTCCTGATGGAAGATCATTTTAAAGCGGCACTATAAAGTATAAGAGGAAGAGAATACTCAAAGAAGAAGAATGGAGGTGTCAAGGAAGAGACCACACAGAGAAACCTAAGACTGGTAAGAAAACTATAGAGACGATGCCAGATGTCAACACTCATTACTCAGCGTCAAGCTATTATCAACACGTCCAGGTTTCGACGCTCAATTCTTCCTATTTCAGATTGACAAATTCCACAAAAAGATTAGTTATATTTCTTGTCATCACTTAAATTATGTCTAACCACTACCGGGTTGGTAATACCCCGAGGTAGACCCTATATGTCGATGATTTTGTTCATGAGATTCCGCTGAACTGATGTTTATATTTAAAAAGAGATTAGATGTCACTCAAATGCTTTTTTTCTGAACTTCCCTTATGTTGTGAGCGTGACGGATGGGCAGCACCACGTGCTTCACACTGCTCCAGTGAACATTATCTGTCTAGTGCCTCACCTTCAGTTCCTTTCTAAACAAGGATTTCAGTGTTATTCTCCATGTTTTTACTAACCAGCATATAGTCTTGGGATGTACGCGAGATATCCCCATTGTGACGATGAGGTACATGCTTGGATTGTTGTCTATTAGATCCAGATATGCTATGGCCTAGGCAAAAGCCTCTATGTGCAGATGACCACAGATAGAAGACACCCCCCCCCCCTTTCCTGTATGGGAACATAGCTGACATCAAGGGAGCAAGAATAAAGATATGGATGTCATGGATGGCACAGGCAGAAGCTACAATTGGACAGGTGGCAACAATCGAGAATATATTCCAAGGGGAAGAGTGGAGTAAGTCAGCTGAGAAATGGACAAACTACGAACAAGTCATCATCAGCTTTGGCAGGGAGTGCAGAGCGTGAGGCAATGGGAAAGCGAGAGCTGGAAATTAATCAGATGATAAATGAACATACCAGGGATGATGATACCACTGTGTAAACTGATGGGCCTGCACTCCATGGTAAGAAATCAGCTTGGGGCTTCTCGGCTAGAGTAAAGGACAGGGTCGTCGCTGAAGAAAGCAGAGCTTACACGACAACAACCTTCAGCTTAAGAATTGAGATAGAGGCAGCAACTGCAGCCCTGAGGTGGCTGGCTGAAACTCCTTTAACCTGGACAGTTATTGTGTCAGACTCTCAGTCCATGCTTCGGAAGGCCCAGAATGGATGACTCCAGTATGAATGGAAACCATCCACAGATACCTGAAATCTTCAGGAACTGGGGTGGATCTGCTGTCCTGGTCATGCAAGGGTACGCGGTAATGAGAGAGCTGACAGAGAAAGCTTAGAGAGCACCCTTACTGGGGACATTCCGCATGGATAAGGGAGAAATACTTAAGATAATCAGTGATTTCATGCTAAAGAACGACACAGCAATCAATGAACCATCAAGGATAACCAGTGGCGGCTTTCTTTAATGAGCTGTTGAGCTGCAGCACCCCCTGTAAAAAAAAGGACTGCATACTGTCTCTACTACATTATAATACATAATCCGGACAGACCAAAAAATACAAAAAATTGAGGTTACACCGGAAGGGTTAAATACAAAACAAACAAAAAATTATCCAACACCGTATTGTGGCAAGTGCTGCAAACGGTGACAGGTCAAGTGACCTTGACCTCTTATAAGCGAATGCTTGTTATACACACAGCAAGAGGCCAGCTGCGATTGGGTTGAATTTATTTAACTAGTGCTGCAACGGAACACAGCTCAAGTGGAAGTTATCTCTATCAAGCGACTGTTTACGTGCGCGATCACCACAATACCGCAAAACGTTGGTCAATCGCATTGTTTTGACACTAATTTATGCTGATATTTTCTTGTTTGCTGAATTATTATACAAATGAGTGAAGTAACTGTTACATATTTAAAAGAAATTGTTTTTTCGCGATTGTCGTTGGCTGAAAAATGCCATGTAAAAACACTAGGTCGGCCTCTTCCGAATCTAAAAATTATCCAGACCTCGACTAGCAGGAACAGTACATATCAGAGAAAATTTAACAGAGAAATTTATGAACATCATGACTGGTTGTGTGGCTTTAATGTAAAGAATGCATTATTTTGCTGTCCTTGTTTACTTTTCAACGGTGATACTACATGGCCAAAGACAGGCGTAACGGATCTGATACATTTGTGAGTGTTATGTATAGTATTTTAAATGAATGAACAGTGCAGCACCCCTAATGACAACCCCCTGGAACCGCCACTGAGGATAACACTGCTGGAATTCATCATTTAACATAAGACCAGCAGGAATGGACGTATGAGAGGATGCATCCATCATGTATGCAACCAACGCGATACAAGAAGTTAGCATTCATACCCTTCGGCATTTGCTGAGGGAGACTGAGCACATATGGGTTTGCCCGTGTGACTGGGTGGTCATCATCGGCGGTTAGTGCCGTCCCGGGATTCATATAGTCAACCAATTTCTCTTCTCCCTTCAGAGATGCTCAGTTAAGATATACTTAGTCTTCACATTCAGACGAAACGAACATTCACCTAGTTTACATATTCTAAGATCAGTGGTGTTTTCAAACTTGATTTAAGTGTCTTAAATGAACGTATTTACAGATAAACTGCTGTTGAACTGAACACACATATCTTTCTCTCTCTGTCCATTTTCATTGGTCATGATTCAACAAATGTTTCGCTAGCTTTGTCAAGCTGAATTGAACTGTCTCTAGCTATATCTAATCGTATCTAGCTGTAACTGAATGTTCATTGTAAACCTGGCTACCACCGGGGAGTATTCTTTTATTAGTTGGCAAGCTAATTTCCTACACAACGATGTCTGTACTTCTGATACATGTCAACTCCTACACGATATCTAAATTTCAAAAACTATCTGATGTCTGGCACTTTTCTACTGCACAAAACTTTGTCTATCTCACTGGTCGTATTCTAGAGAGCTTATAGCGTCAATACATACCAATGGATTGTCTCACAATCATTTGATGTAGGTTGGTTGATTGACTGCTCAAAACTTTGTCTATCTCACTCAGGGGCGTATCCTGGTAATGCGAGCTAGGCGTGCTGCTACTTAAAATGAATATGTACGCTTACTATTTAACCCCTTCCCCTCTTAATTTAAAAACCAACTATATTCAATTACGCAACGATAGGTATTCGGCTGGAAGAAATACATTAACTAAATAATACATATTTTCACTTACAGGTTTCACTTGAAGATCAATCTATTCTTCTTTCCTTCTGCAGAAATTTCTCTGTTACAGCATCGTAAAATGTATTCTTCATTCTAACCTTGCTCAAAAGTTCCTTTTCAATGGACAATAGGCTGAGACTGGAGAGTCGATCTTGACCTTGTGTAGATCTGTGGTAACTGTCGATTCGCTTTAAAGCTGAAAACGATCTTTCTACAGAAGCAGTAGTTGCTGGAATTGTCATTATCAATTCTGCCAGTATGAACACTTCTTTAAAGCCTGAACTGAGATCATTTTCAACTAAGAACTGCAGTAACTCATGAACTGACTTGTTGCAGAACTCATCCGAACAATAAAGTACAACAAGTTCATTTTTGGGTATATGTCAATTATCTCCGAAATACTAATTAACTTACAACTTGAAACTAACTGTCACTGTAATAATCTGCATTCCCAGCAACTAACAAAAATTAATATAAAAAAAACACTGGACTTGGACACAGCCGATTTTTACAACTCGAGAACTGCAAGACGACCGCACGCATGTTCGTATTGTATTGACGTATCTGGCCATGACCCCGATCCACACAAACCAGTCTTCAAACGTGAAAACGAAAGGTACAGCATGCATTGTGACGGAATTACCCGAGAAACTTCGGGCGATTGCTACCAACTAATAAAAACTGCACTATAAAACGCGTCTGGGAAACTGAAACTAGATATACTCGTAGATTCTATGCTGGAAAATCCGTTATCCTGATGCGTGCGGTCCGAAAGTAGAACATTAGAAGAGAAATATTTTATAGAATAAAAAATTAAATTTTTATTTTCCTTCGGGCATAGGTGTGCGCAGCACGCACAGCACACATAGAGAATACGCCACTGATCTCACTGGTCGTATTCTAGAGAGTTAATAGCGTCACTACATACCAATGGATTGTCTCACAATCACTTGATGTAGGTTGGATGATTGACGAACGTCGTTACTAGTGTCTCCATAACAGTCACGTCTGATATCACAGATGGTGGCATGGGTTACAGCCACGTGTCGTGACAGTTGGAGAAATACTAAATGTCTGCGCACATACCAGAAAAGCTTTACCCGAAGGAGGCGTACCAGAAGAGGTCGAATGTCGTTCTATTCGTCCTTATATATGTCTTCATTCATTGTATTTCTCTTGGCGCTCTTTATGGAGCAATGAGCTACCACTGTAGCTCGACCCTTTGTAAGGGGAGTCTGCACCACAGCAGTCACGTGCTCTTGCAACAGCGGTCTCTGTCGCAATGTCTTTTGCATGACGATGTTGCTTGCCACATGCACAACCTCGTTTTAGTCGCCTCCTACGACATGCCTGAGGTAGCAGTGATTCTATACTCCCTTTGTCTTCCCAGAGATCATCAGTGGAAATAGACATTTTAGTAATTTGAAATGAAGGGAAGAACGTATAGGAATACCCTGCATTGGAGAAGCTAATTTCGCTTTCTTGGCATGCTTGTGAACTTCAGATAAAGCATTCTGAAGATTCTCTCGGAGTAGTTTTTTTTAGTGCTTGTTTCATATGCTACTGCAGCAAAAGTTAAAAAAGTTACCTAGTACAAGATGAGATGCTTGGGAAGAGTCATTAATGTTACCAGGAGAGTCAGAATGAGAAATGATGACTTAAAAAAAACTGTAGGAATTACATCCTGCATCAAGTTTAAAGAAGCAAAGAAAAAAAAAGTGATTTTGCAATTTCATGAGAATGGAGTCCGATCTTTACCACTTCGCGCCTACAACAGGAGAAGATCCGGTTTTAGAGCACGAGGAATACCAAGAGACAGATGGATTGACGATGTTACATAAAGCCTACGACACCACGGACTGACAACAGCCAGTGCGACAACACTTGGCTCAAGGATTAAAACTTTCCCTCGGCTCGTCACGACAAGAGTGGACGAAGAAATAAGTAAGCCAGTATGTAAGTTAATGCAGTAACTATAATAATAATAATAATAATAATAAATTCTTTAAGCACCAAACACGGCGCATAAGGCAGAAACCAGTGCTCTCCAGGTTGTTCGTTGTGACGCCACTCCTCTTAGCTCTTGCACATTATTTAGGCCCAACGTTCTTCCTTCTCTTATTATTGTTCTTCTGAGTGTTTCTTTTGGTCTTCCTTTTTCCCTCTTACCCTCAGGAACCCAAGTGAGCGCCTGTAGTGGTATTCTGTTGTTTTGCATTCGTAGGACATGACCGATATATGACCATCGTCTTTTCCTTATATAGTCGGAGACATATTTCTGCCTAGAGTCTTCTCTTATTTGTCGATTAGTCTTGAATTCTTTCCAACTGATGTTCATGAGTTTTCTAAGACATTTGTTCTCGAATGTATTCAGCTTGTTCTCCAATGATTTTGTTATTTTCCAACTCTCACAGCCGTATGGTAACACTGAGATAACATTTGAATTAAACAGACGAAGCTTGGTATGTATATTCAATGATCGTAATTTCCAAATGTTAGATAATCTATTGAAGGCGCTAGCTGCCAAAGCAATTCTAGTATGGATTTCTCTTGTTGTGTCACCATCCTGAGTCATTTTACTGCCTAAATAATTGAAACTTTCAACTTTCTGTAGTTTTTCCCCGTTCAAGATGATATCAAAGGTCTCGTTAGAAAAGTTCATAGCTTTAGTTTTAGAGGCATTTATTTGGAGACCTATTTTAACCGAGAGATGACACAAATTATTTATTGCTTCTTGGGATTGTCTGGTGTTGAACTTAAGAATGCTACATCATCTGCGAAATCCAGGTCCCCCAGGAATTTTCCATTTGTCCATTTTATACCTAATTGTTCATTGTGGGTATAGTTTCTCATAACCCAATCAATAGCTATTCCAAAAAGTAGTGGTGACATAATACAGCCTTGTTTCACCCCTGTTTCTACTGTAAACCATTCTGTATTCCCTTTATTTGTTCTAACACAACATCTTGCATTGTCATATAGCGCTTTGATTATATTCACATATTTTGTTGGAAAACCATAGATTGTAAGTATCTTCCACAATGATGGGCGGTGTAGACTATCAAAGGCTTTTTGAAAATCGACGAAGGTGATAATAAGTGGCGATTGCATTTCCACTGATTCTTCTATAATTGTTCTTAGTGTGAATATTTGATCAATACATGATCGTTTCGGCCTGAAACCCGCTTGTTCTTCTCTGATCTTTTCGTCAGCATGCAATTTAAGTTTTTCTAACATCATGCAACATAATAATTTTCCAGGTACTGGTAATAGAGATATACCACGCCAGTTATTACAGTCTGATAGATCACCTTTCTTCGGTAACTTTACAATAATACTGTCTTTCCATTGTAACTATATGTGATGTTAAAAAAAAAAGAACATCCTCTGTTAGAAGTATACGAAGAAGAAATTTTTTTTTTATGGCGAAAGAAAGACAGAAGAGAAAACGTGAGAGAGTAAAACAATAACCAATAATAAATTCTTTAAGCGCCAAACTCTGCTCTCTCAGGTTTTCGTTGTGACGCCACTCCTCTTTAGCATTGCACATATATTTTGGCCCATATCGTTCTTCCTTCTCTTATTATTGTTCTTCTGAGTGTTTCTTTTGGTCTTCCTTTTTTCCGCTTACCCTCAGGAACCCAAGTGAGCGCCTGTATTATATATATATATATGTATATTTCATCTTCGTCTGCTTCTGTATTAGTTGCTCTTCCTTGATCACACACTTCCCTTTTTGCTCTATGTGGAGCATGAAATCACCACTGCAGGTAAGCTCCCCTTACAAGAAGCCTGCTCCAAAGTATTCATGTATTCTAACATCAATGGTTTCTGTAGCCATTTGTGTTACATGATGAGGTTGTCAGATCCATATAGGACATCATATTTTAGTTACCTCATACGACTGTCTCTAGAGGAAGCAGAAGTGCTTTCTTTCTTTCCTCAGAAACCCCCACGAACGACACGAGAACGCCCAATCTTTGCTTGCGTGGAAGAAAATTATAACAATAAAGAAACATAATCCATGCCGTCGTGGGATATACAGCAGTATCCAAGTGCAGTTTGATCAGTTGCACCTGTGCAGCCATTATACAACACACAACAATCTTAGATTCATGCGCGATAGACAAATAACATCTGTAAACACGACAGGAAGACACTCACATGTACATAACTAAGATTTCATGTAATCGCTAGCGACTTGATGTTTTAGTGTAGATTAATACATAACTGGCACATGACATCGATGAAAAGGAAGGAGCTTTTTTTTTTACAAAGTTTACGAGAATGCTGGCTTAGATTTAATATTGGCCAGGTCAAGATGACAGTTTTGGAGAAGAGATTTGTGTTCTGAAGATATACTGTTTTTCTAGCACTCGTTGTTGCGACAAAATTTCGATACAATCACGCAAGTCCGTTATATGAGGAAGCGCTTGCGAGGACCAAGATGGGCGGACTTGAGATAACAAGGGAGAGGTTATTTGGAGCAAGATGGCGGACTTGAGATAAACAAGGGGTAGGGTTATTTGGGGCAAGAGATGGCGGGACTTGAGGATAAACAAGGGGGAGGATATTTTGTGGGCATGTTGGCGGAACCTTGAGAATAAACAAGGGGGAGATAATAAGGAAGAGTTATTTTTATATAAGGAAATTACTCAGGTGGCGCAATCAGGCCGTTGGTACATGACTTTTTATATAAGAAAAGATACTCATTGAGCAGGTGGTGCAGGCAGGTTGGGGAGACTTTTCTATATAAGGAAATACTCATTGCGCAGGTGGCAGCATCAGGCGGGGTGAACTTTTTATATAAGGAAATAATCCATTGTGCAGGGTGGAGCATCAGGCGGGATGACTTTTTATTATAAGAAAAAATACTCAGTGTGCAGGTGGAGCAAGCCAGGTTTGGGATGGACTTTTTATATTAGGGAATACTCAGTGTGCAGGTGATAGCAGTAGGCGCGGGGGGACTTTTTATATAAGGAAATACTCATGTGTGCAGGTTGGATCAGCAGGGCGGGTTGACTTTTTATATAAGGAAAATACTCCAGTGTGGCAGGTGGAAGCAAGCAAGTTGGGATGACATTTTATATAAGAATTGCGCATGTGAGCCAGCGGGTGACCTTTTTAATATAAAACAATACTCTTGTGCATTGGAGCAGCAGGCGGGTGACTTTTTATATAAGGAAATACTCAGTGTGCAGGTTGGAGCCAGCAGGCGGGGTGACTTTTTATATAAGGAAATACTCATTGCCGCAGATGGAGCAGCAGTCGGGATGGACTTTTATATAAGAAATACTCATTGTGCAGGTGGACACAGGTTGGATGACTTTTTATATATAGGAAATACTCATTTACGCAGTGGAGCAGCAAGCAGCGTAAGATGGCGGGAATGAACTTTTTATATAATGGGAAATACTCAGTGTGCAGGAGGAAGCCAGTCAGGCGGGTGGACTGTTTTATATGAAGGAATTGCGCATAGGTGAGCATCAGGCGTGGTGGACTTTTTTATATTAAAAACATACTCAGTGTGCATGTTGGAGCCATCAAGGCGGGTGAGTTTTTTAATATAAGAAAATACTCAGTGTGGCAGGTGGAGCATCAGGGGCGGGTGATGACCATTTTATATAAGGGATTGAAGGTTGGAGCACCAGGTGTTTGGTGTACATGACTGTTATATTATAAGGAATTGAGGAGAGGGAGAGGAGGAGGCGCAATGACTTTTTTATATAAGAAAAATACTCATTGGTGGCAGGTGTGATCATTCAGGTGGGGATGACTTTTTTAATCTAAAGGAAAATACTGCATGTGTGCGAGCAATCAGGCGGGGTGACTTTTTTATATCAGAGAATTGCGCATGTGGAGCAGCCGGCGTTTTGGTACAGGACTTTTTTTGATATATGAAAATACTCAAGTGTGCCAGTTGCACAGCATCAGGCGTTTGTGCATGAGCTTTATTATATAAGGAAAATACGCCCTATGGAGTTGTAGGAGCAACCAGGAGAAGTAGGATGACTTTTTTTATATAGTAAATATGTGTTGAATGATATAAACGAGAAAGACTTTGAGACTTTGAGATAAATATTTAGAACATATATTATACATAACAAGAAGAACGTTATTTATAGAAATAGACCCCCCAGGTATACATATTAAATTCATGCAGGAGTGTTGCAGTGGCAAGGGGGAGATATTTTTGTGTGTGTGGTAATGGTTTGGTTGGAGGTGGAAGAAGAGGATATTTTGTTTTGATGTTGAGGGAGATGAAAAGGTGAGTTGGTCCATGGATGCATTCCTGTGTGGTACATTTTGTGGGGTGGGTAGCAGCGAGTGGAGACCACATTGAGAGGTGGGAGTTTGAAGAGGGCGTCGGTGACTAGGTATCGGGTGTCAAAGGGGGATGTTGTAGCAGGTTGGGGTTATTGTTTTTTTTTGGGGGATAATTTTTGTGTGATGGTGGTACGTGGTGGGGGTTGGAGGGGAAGAGAGGATATTTTCAGATGTGGTGGGAAAGTTGGGTCCAGGATGCATCTTGTGTTACATTTTTGGGGTGTAGCAGGCGAGTGGGACCAGCATTGTGAGAGGTGGGAATGAATCCTATTTTTTTAAGGGACGCTCGGTGACGAACGAGGTACGGGTGTAATGTAGCAGGTGGGTGTAAGGGGGTAGGGCGGGGGGGGGGGATTTTTGTGTGAGTGGTAATTGTTTTGTTACGTGTGTTTGGTGTGTTTTGTTTTGGGGGGGGGGGGGATACCAGTCTGGATAAAGGGGGATACACCCGCGTGACTTTTGTGTATATAACGCAAATGTGTTTGGAGGAGCTATGGAGGGGCAACCCGTTTTGGTCCCCAGGGATGGGATAGCTTCGTGTTTATGACATTTTATATAAGGGAAAATCAGGTAGGAAAAACGATGGGAGGAGCTCTGGACAAGGATCAATAGATGGGCGGGGTGACTTTTTTATATAGGGAAATTTGGTGTGCAGGTGCAAGATTGGCGAGATGACTTTTTTTAATCTAAGGAATATGGAGGTGGGACGAATCAGGCGGAGGGTGAATACTTTTTATATAAGAAAAAACTCATGTTGCAGGTTCGGAGCAAACATGCGTTTGGGAATGACTTTTTATATAGGGGGGAATACTCAGATGACTTATTTATATATAATTATATTAGTGTTTTTATTTTTAGATAACAAGAAGACGTTGATTTATAAGGGTTCATAGTATTAACTCCTGCAGGAGTAGATGCAGGGCCAAGATGGGTGGGATGACTTTTTATATAAGGGTAATTACGAGGAGGAGGGTAGGAGGAGGCGGTAGTGTATAAATATATATATATATAATATATATATATATATATAAATATATATATATATATAATATATAAAATTGCTAAAAGGGTGTTGTGCTATACAAGGGCTGGTATAATAATGTTTGGGTGATTCAAGCTTTTTTATCAGGTAGGTAAATAGATGTTTATGATTGCTTGTCTGAGCCCAGAGATGATTAGAGATGACAATGGGGGAAAGAGAAGGGGTAAGAAATAGTTTTGTATCACAAGGTGTGTATCGTGTGTGAGAAATGGACAGTCACTTCTGGATTGGAAATAATTTATCACACAACAAGAAGTGGTGAATGAAAGTGTTTTAATTCTAATCCGTTGGGGAGCGGGTTGAAGACCGGAACTGTTAGTTATTTTAGCCGAGACGCAGCATGTTGTTTACTCCGTGTGATTTAATTTAAACCAAGGGGGTGATTGTACCGCATTGTGTGATGCACCGCAACACAACCCCGGAGGGCAGACCCATGTTTTTAACTGGGTTTTTTAAAGTCAGATTAACTCCAGGAACGGTTTTGTAGGAGGCCTGCCACCGAATGGAGGAGTATACACCATCGCGGCGGCTGACTTAACACCATGTTTGCATTCCACACATACCTTGTGTATACTTTCTTTTGTTACCTATATTCGTCTTCCTCTTCTCCTCTCGGGGGGCACTAGGTCATCTCGTCTCAGTTGGTGGTCTCATACATTTCTCTCTTTTTTTTAGTTATCAGATATTTTAAAGCTTTAGGGTTTTTAGCTGTCTACATTTGTATCTCTAATTAAGGTTCTGGTATATTTTTTTTTATATATTCAACACCGAGGGGGTTTTTCGCGGTGCTAACAATTAGGCTATATTTCTCTCATACAGAGGGACATTATTCTAGGGTTTTATATTACCCCCGTTTTCTCTAAATTACATCGTCTTCCTATTAAACTCAAAGTCAATAAATATATGGTGTCTCCCTATTATCGGTTTAAAAGTCTTATTATCAAAAAATCTCAAAGTCCCTTCCTATTAACCACCTATGATATAAAATATGACTACTAATTATCAGTTTAATACCTTAATTCTTATCTAAAAATATTCAAAGACTCCATAAATTAGCTCACCTATGTATATATATGACATTATTTATCGGTAGTTCCCTTATTATCTAAAAATCTAAAAGGGTCTTCCTATTTATTCACCTATGTAATAAATGACCTACTATTATCCGGGTTTCTATTATCTAAAAATCTCAAAGTCTTCCTATATTCACCTATGTTATATAAATGTACTATTTAGCGATAACTGCTGTAACATCGTGTAATATGAATACCTGTCTATATTTCCGATCAAGGGGTCGTTATTAGCAAACACAATTATCGTTCTTGATTAAACACGGTCCTGTAATGAAATTTCTTATCGATTAATCCCCGTGTTCGGGGGTAAGTTGAGTTCGGGCGTGGAAGTCGGGGGGGACTGAATGTATAGTAAAGAAAAAATACACACACCTGTATATATTTTCACCTCTTCCTTTGTCCTTGGTATCATCCACAACCATTTTTTTTCTAAGATACGATTTAGGCTGTCGCGATCAATGAAATCGTATAAAAATGTTTTCGCCCCTTAAATATTACAAGCTATATTTTCTTTTGAAAGAGTGAAGGGTTTAGAGACTTACCTAGTATACTACGTTACTGTGAAGAGATGGATTATAATAAAAGTGTGAGGAGACTTGACTGTACTAGAGCAGCCTTCGAATAGGTGGGTGGGTGAAGTGTTGGGGGTAGAGACGACACTATAGCATGGGAACCACAGATACAGGACAGATGGGTGGTTGACGTGTTTAGAGACTTAACTACACTCGGTCCATGCAACTGAAGAGGCCGGTGTACCCCCAGTGCCTTAGAGACTAATCGTAATAGGGCCAACATTAAACTGTGAGGGTTATTTTTGTTACACATGATGTCGAGACGACGTAGTAAGTATTAGAGCTTGGCCACACCATTTTTCCCTGTGAACGCCCCCCTGGATGTTAAATCTTTTTCAACTACAGTAACATTATACAACATATAATGTTTAAACAGAATTAATATGTAATACACACTTATATTTATACATGTTTCCCCCCACCCCAATTTTAGGAGGTCATAGATAACAAAGATCATTTTAAGTGGTAAAAATACATACATTACCACGTGCTTGTATAACCTCACTAGAAAGAAACAGGCTTGATGGCCAGTGTGTGTAACAGCGCTATTTAAAAACTTGACTTCCTCTTTTTAAAATCCTCGTACCATTAGAGGGTACTGTTAGGTCTAAAATATATCTAGCTAGAAAAAACGTAATAAAATAGCTAACAGGCAGAGTTTTCTTTAGTATTGGTAGACGAAAAAAACTTATATATACAACGAGATTTACCTGTGTAAGACTAAAACTGCTACTTATTTTCTGTTCACGTCATTGCAGACAACCTCAAAACACAAGAGAGCAATAGTAGAAACAAACTTTTTACATATGACTTTTACCAAAGTTTTTTTTTCGCACGTGTCAACCATTTTAAGAAAAAACCAATTCAACCACGCACGTGCTTTTTACCACGCGTTTGTTAAACTCGATCGATGGTCTGCGCTCGCGAGGAAAGACATTATCAAATGTAATCGCTGAACTGATGCATACTGCTATAGTCCGTTAGGGTGGGTAACGTCAGCGTTAAATATAGACTATCGGAAAACAAGTTTAATGTTTCCTTTGAGTTTGTACACTTTATCTTTCGACGAAAATAACCGACGATGTGCCACAGACACACCGGTAGATGGAAGGTAGTTAGTGAGACTTCTTTCTTGCTTATTTTTTATCAAACTTTAGTGGGCTAAAGGTTTTCTTCCAAACACCAAAAACGATTCACCCAAAATTTTCTCCCAGGCCTCCCCAAAATGGCAAAACCTATAGGTAAATAGATCAACCGTCAAAATACTTCTTTTTAAAAAATTTCTCAACCACTTGTCAAAAAAAAATACTACCCCTTGTCAAAAAAAGTTCGCCCTCTTGGTAACCAAATTTCTCCCTATTGTTCAAAAAAAAAGACTGCCCCTTACCAAAAAAATACTGCCCCTTGTCAAAAAAAAGTTTCGCCCTCTTGGTAACCAAAAGTTCTCCCTATTTCATCAAAAAAGACTCCCCCTTACCAAAAAATATACTGCCCCTTGTCAAAAAAAATGTCTGCCCCTCTTTAGGTAACCAAATTTTCTGCCTCTTGTCAAAAAAAAAGACTCCCCTTACCAAAAAACTGCCCCTGTCAAAAAAAATGTCGCCCTCTTGGTAACCAAAAATTTCTCCCTATTGTCAAAAAAAGACTCCCCCTTACCAAAAAAAACTGCCCCTTGTCAAAAAAAAATGTCGCCCTCTTGGTAATCAAATTTCTGCCTCTTGTCAAAAAAAAAACTCCCCCTTACCAAAAAATACTGCCCCTTTTCAAAAAAAATGTCCCACCCTCTTGGTAACCAAATTTTCTTCTTCTATTGTCAAAAAAAAAATAAGACTCCCCCTTACCAAAAATTACTGCCCGTTGTCAAAAAAAATGTCGCCCCTCTTGGTAATCAAATTTCTGCCTCTTGTCAAAAAAAGACTGCCCCTTACCAAAAAATACTGCCCCTTGTCAAAAAAAATGTCGCCCTCTCGGTAATAAAATTTCTGCCTCTTGTCAAAAAAAAAGACTCTCCCTTACCAAAAAAAATACTGCCCCTTGTCAAAAAAAAATGTCGCCCTCTTGTTAATCAAATTTTCTGCCTCTTATCAAAAAAAAAAATTTCACCCCTTGGTAATTAAATCACACGAGTAACAAAGGCTGGGTCTGGGTAAAAACTTACAGTTCCGGGTCCTTCAACCCGCTTCCCCAACGGATTAAACACTTCATCACTTCTTGTTGTGTGATAAATTATTCTATCCAGAGACTGTCCTTTCTCTCACACGATCACCTTGTGATAAAACTATTTCTTACCCCCCTTACTTTCACATTGTCATCACTATCATCTCGGCTCAGACAGCAATATAAAATCATCTATTACCTACCTGATAAAAGCTACGACAAACATTATCTACCAGTTGTATAGCAACACCCTTTATTATCATATAATATATATATATAATATATATTATATATATATATATATATAATATATATATATATATATATATATATATAATATATCATACCACCCGCCTCCTCCAACCCTCCTCCTCAATCCCTTATATAAAAAGTCATCCCACCATCTTGTCCCTGCATCACTCCTGCAGAGTTAATATATGTCTATAAATAACGTTCTTCTTGTTATCTAAAAATAAACACTAATATATTACTATATAAAAAGTCAATCGGAGTATTTTCCTATATAAAAAGTCATCACCAACGCCCTGTTGCTCCAACCTGCACATGGCGTAGTATTTTTTTCTTATATAAAAAAGACATCACCCTCCGCCCATCAATTTTGATGCTCCCCAAATCAATTCCTTATATAAAAAGTCATCCCGCCATCTTGCGCCTGCACACATTTTGTTGTCCCTATATAAAAAAGTCACCCCAGATTTTGCCCTGCCCTATCTAATATAAAAAGTCCCTCCAGAGCTCCTCCATCGCTCCTCCAGATTTTCCTTATATAAAAGTCATCCCGCCATCTTGCTCCTCCATAGCTCCTCCAACACATTTTCGTTATATAAAAGTCACGCGGTTGTAGACTGTATAAACAAACACACCAACACACGTAACAAAACAATTCCACATCACACAAAAATCCGCCCTAACCTAACCCCACCTGCTACATTACACCCGTACCTCGTCACCGACGTCTCTTCATTCCCACCTCTCAATGCTGGTCCACTCGCCTGCTACACCCCAAAAATGTACACAGATGCATCCTGACAACGTCACCACATCTAAAATATCTCTCTTCCACCTCCAAAACCATACCACATCACACAAAAATATCCCCCTAACCTAACCCCACCTGCTACATTACACCCGTACCTCGTCACCGACGCCTCTTCACTCCCACCTCTCAATGCTGGTCCACTCGCCTGCTACACCCCAAAAATGTACACAGATGCATCCTGACAACGTCCCCATATCTCCCCTCAACATCTAAAATATCTCTCTTCCACCTCCAAAACCATACCACATCACACAAAAATATTCCCCCCTAACCTAACCCCACCTGCTACATTACACCCGTACCTCGTCAGCACATCTCCCCTCAACATCTAAAATATCTCTCTTTCACCTCCAAAAACCATACCACATCACACAAAAATATCCCCCTAACCTAACCCCACCTGCTACATTACACCCGTACCTCGTCACCGACGTCTCTTCATTCCCACCTCTCAATGCTGGTCCACTCGCCTGCTACACCCCAAAAATGTACACAGATGCATCCTGACAACGTCACCACATCTAAAATATCTCTCTTCCACCTCCAAAACCATACCACATCACACAAAAATATCCCCCTAACCTAACCCCACCTGCTACATTACACCCGTACCTCGTCACCGACGCCTCTTCACTCCCACCTCTCAATGCTGGTCCACTCGCCTGCTACACCCCAAAAATGTACACAGATGCATCCTGACAACGTCACCACATCTAAAATATCTCTCTTCCACCTCCAAAACCATACCACATCACACAAAAATATCCCCCTAACCTAACCCCACCTGCTACATTACACCCGTACCTCGTCACCGACGCCTCTTCACTCCCACCTCTCAATGCTGGTCCACTCGCCTGCTACACCCCACAAATGTACACAGATGCATCCTGACAACGTCACCACATCTCCCCTCAACATCTAAAATATCTCTCTTCCACCTCCAAAAACCATACCACATCACACAAAAATATCTCCCCCTGCCCCTGCATCACTCCTGCAGAATTAATATACGTCTATAAATAACGTCTTCTTGTTATGTAAATATATGTCTAAATATTATCTCAAAGTCTCAAAGTCTTCTCGTTATCTCAATAAACACATATTACTATATAAAAAAAGTCATCCACTTCTCCTGCTGCTCCACCTCCACACTGCGTATTTCCTTATATAAAAAGTAATGCACCAACGCCTGATGCTGCACCTGCACACTGAGTATTTTCTTATATAAAAAGTCATGTACCAACGCCTGCTGCTCCACCTGTGCAATTCCTTATATAAAAAGTCACCCCGCCTGATGCGCCACCTGAGTATTTCCTTATATAAAAAGTCATCCCACCTGATGCTCCACCTGCACACTGAGTATTTTCTTATATAAAAAGTCATGCGCCTCCTCCTCTCCTCCTCCTCAATTCCTTATATAAAAAGTCATGTACCAACACCTGCTGCTCCACCTCAATCCCTTATATAAAATGTCATCACCCGCCGCCTGATGCTCCACCTGCACACTGAGTATTTTCTTATATAAAAAGTCACCCCGCCTGATGCTCCACCTGCACACTGAGTATTTTCTTATATAAAAAGTCACCCCGCCTGATGCTCCACCTGCGCAATTCCTTATATAAAAAGTCCCCCCGCCTGCTGCTCCACCTGCACACTGAGTATTTCCTTATATAAAAAGTCATCCCGCCATCTTACGCCTGCTGCTCCACCTGCGTAATGAGTATTTCCTTATATAAAAAGTCATCCCACCTGATGCTCCACCTGCACACTGAGTATTTTCTTATATAAAAAGTCATCCCGCCTGCTGCTCCATCTGCGCAATGAGTATTTTCTTATATAAAAAGTCATCCCGCCATCTTACGCCTGCTGCTCCACCTGCGTAATGAGTATTTCCTTATATAAAAAGTCATCCCACCTGATGCTCCACCTGCACACTGAGTATTTTCTTATATAAAAAGTCACCCCGCCTGCTGCTCCACCTGCACACTGAGTATTTCCTTATATAAAAAGTCATCCCGCCATCTTACGCCTGCTGCTCCACCTGCGTAATGAGTATTTCCTTATATAAAAAGTCATCCCACCTGATGCTCCACCTGCACACTGAGTATTTTCTTATATAAAAAGTCACCCCGCCTGCTGCTCCACCTGCACACTGAGTATTTCCTTATATAAAAAGTCATCCCGCCATCTTACGCCTGCTGCTCCACCTGCGTAATGAGTATTTCCTTATATAAAAAGTCATCCCACCTGATGCTCCACCTGCACACTGAGTATTTTCTTATATAAAAAGTCATCCCGCCTGCTGCTCCATCTGCACAATGAGTATTTTCTTATATAAAAAGTCATCCCGCCATCTTACGCCTGCTGCTCCACCTGCGTAATGAGTATTTCCTTATATAAAAAGTCATCCCACCTGATGCTCCACCTGCACACTGAGTATTTTCTTATATAAAAAGTCACCCCGCCTGCTGCTCCACCTGCACACTGAGTATTTCCTTATATAAAAAGTCACCCCACCTGCTGCTCCACCTGCACACTGAGTATTTTCTTATATAAAAAGTCACCCCGCCTGATGCTCCACCTGCGCAATTCCTTATATAAAAAGTCATCCCAACCTGCTGCTCTACCTGCACACTGAGTATTTTCTTATATAAAAAGTCATCCCGCCTGCTGCTCCACCTGCACAATGAGTATTTCCTTATATAAAAAGTCACCCCGCCTGATGCTCCACATGCACACTGAGTATTTCCTTATATAAAACGTCACCCCGCCTGATGCTCCACCTGCGCAATGAGTATTTCCTTATATAAAAAGTCACCCCACCTGCTGCACCACCTGCTCAATGAGTATTTTCTTATATAAAAAGTCATGTACCAACGCCTGATGCGCCACCTGAGTATTTCCTTATATAAAAATACCTCTTCCTATTATCTCCCCCTTGTTATCTCAAGTCCGCCATCTTGCCCCAAATAATCTCCCCCTTGTTATCTCAAGTCCGCCATCTTGCCCCAAATAACCTCCCCTTGTTATCTCAAGTCCGCCATCTTGCCCCAAATAACCTTTCCTTATATAAAAAGTCATGCACCAACGCCTGATGCTCCACCTGCACACTGAGTATTTTCTTATATAAAAAGTCATGTACCAACGCCTGCTGCTCCACCTGCGCAATTCCTTATATAAAAAGTCACCCCGCCTGATGCGCCACCTGAGTATTTCCTTATATAAAAAGTCATCCCACCTGATGCTCCACCTGCACACTGAGTATTTTCTTATATAAAAAGTCATGCGCCTCCTCCTCTCCTCCTCCTCAATTCCTTATATAAAAAGTCATGTACCAACACCTGCTGCTCCACCTCAATCCCTTATATAAAATGTCATCACCCGCCGCCTGATGCTCCACCTGCACACTGAGTATTTTCTTATATAAAAAGTCACCCCGCCTGATGCTCCACCTGCACACTGAGTATTTTCTTATATAAAAAGTCACCCCGCCTGATGCTCCACCTGCGCAATTCCTTATATAAAAAGTCCCCCCGCCTGCTGCTCCACCTGCACACTGAGTATTTCCTTATATAAAAAGTCATCCCGCCATCTTACGCCTGCTGCTCCACCTGCGTAATGAGTATTTCCTTATATAAAAAGTCATCCCACCTGATGCTCCACCTGCACACTGAGTATTTTCTTATATAAAAAGTCATCCCGCCTGCTGCTCCATCTGCGCAATGAGTATTTCCTTATATAAAAAGTCACCCCGCCTGCTGCTCCACCTGCACACTGAGTATTTCCTTATATAAAAAGTCACCACACCTGCTGCTCCACCTGCACACTGAGTATTTTCTTATATAAAAAGTCACCCCGCCTGATGCTCCACATGCGCAATTCCTTATATAAAAAGTCATCCCAACCTGCTGCTCCACCTGCACACTGAGTATTTTCTTATATAAAAAGTCATCCCGCCTGCTGCTCCACCTGCACAATGAGTATTTCCTTATATAAAAAGTCACCCCGCCTGATGCTCCACATGCACACTGAGTATTTCCTTATATAAAACGTCACCCCGCCTGATGCTCCACCTGCGCAATTCCTTATATAAAAAGTCCCCCCGCCTACTGCTCCACCTGCACACTGAGTATTTCCTTATATAAAATTCATCCCAACCTGCTGCTCCACCTGCACACTGAGTATTTTCTTATATAAAAAGTCATCCCGCCTGCTGCTCCACCTGCACAATGAGTATTTCCTTATATAAAAAGTCACCCCGCCTGATGCTCCACATGCACACTGAGTATTTCCTTATATAAAACGTCACCCCGCCTGATGCTCCACCTGCGCAATGAGTATTTCCTTATATAAAAAAGTCACCCCACCTGCTGCACCACCTGCTCAATGAGTATTTTCTTATATAAAAAGTCATGTACCAACGCCTGATGCGCCACCTGAGTATTTCCTTATATAAAAATACCTCTTCCTATTATCTCCCCCTTGTTATCTCAAGTCCGCCATCATGCCCCAAATAATCTCCCCCTTGTTATCTCAAGTCCGCCATCTTGCCCCAAATAACCTCCCCTTGTTATCTCAAGTCCGCCATCTTGCCCCAAATAACCTCCCCTTGTTATCTCAAGTCCGCCATCTTGCCCCTGCAGCGCTCCTGCAGAATTTTTGCTATATAAAAGTCATGCTCCTGCAGGTGCTCCTGCAGCGCTCCTGCAGAAAACGCCTCGTTTTGCGCATTGTATACTACTGTCCAGTTAACCTTAAAGGCTTAAAACAATGGAATATAAAAACAAAGAAGCAATAACATTAAGGAGCTAATTAGTTTAGCTCTAGATTCTGCGATGTGTTTTGTTATGTGAGAGTTTACCTATGATGTAATGTGATCATCCCAGTAGCTTCGCTTATACTTTTCAGACCCGTCAGCCATATCTCACAGAAGAATTGTGGTCTCCGTAGCAGAATGCAGAAATGAACAAATCCTATGGTCTCGTACTTTATCAACCATATCAGATGATCTGGTACTCTATCAACCATTATAGATGGTCTGGTACTCTATCAACCATATCAGATGATCTGGTACTCTGTCAACCATATCAGATGGTCTGGTACTCAATCAACCATATAAGATAGTCTGGTACTCCATCAACCATATCAGATAGTCTGGTACTCTATCAACCATATCAGATAGTCTGGTACTCTATCAATCTTATCAGATAGTCTTGTACTCTATCAACCATATCATATGGTTTCGTACTCTATCAACCATATCATATAGTCTGGTACTCTATATCTGTCGTGTGGTGGCAACTGGGGCAACTACGACAATTGTGGTCTCGTCTTGGGATTAGTGAACCCGGACGTAGAAGTGTGATAAATCTCATTTTCATCCCTGCCATACAGTTGCGATAATTGCAAAATTTGTTCGCATTTTGAGGGATTACCTCCTAGACTGACTCTTACTATAATTTGTCTAGTTTGTAGTGGGAATAATTTATATATCTAAAGCACGAGTGATACTTTTAAAAATTAAGTATCAAACTGATAGAGTAAACACTTTTTGAGAACAGAGGATACTGTATGGAATTGAAAATGTTGTTTCCTTTTTCCGTAACTGCTGGATAAATTTTTTATCATAACTACTTGATAGGTTTTTCAAAGTAAGCTGCTAGATAATTTGGTTTCTAAATTTTTCATAATTCGCTGAGTGAGTTATTTTTTTAAAGAACTGTTTGAGCTTGTTTACTATTTTAGACCTAGCTGGTTTTAAAGAGATAATTACTTCTGTGAGTCAAATAATTTTGTTCAGAGGTCACAGCCAATTTTTCACTTCGCGAACCTCTACTGCATATCATGGCAGACGCCGCAAAAATTAGAGCTAGTTTAATGGAGGCAGGCCGTGAATACGGGTTAAGTGGGAAAGAGCTGATTAAATTTGTAAGCGAGGAGACTGATAAACTCCAAGTAAGAGAGATGGAGATACAGAAACTTGCAATGGAGAAGGAGAAAGCCGCAGCAGAAGCAGCGGAGCGGGAGAAAGACAGGGAGCATGCAATGAAAATAAAGCAACTGGAAATCCAGGGACAGACCCATCAGATAGAGGTGGCAAAAAGTGCAGCGGCTTCCAACTCTGACGGAGGGTTCTCACCCCTGTCAGACGGTGTGCTTGCTTCGCAACCTGTGTCACCCAATGCCATGAACTTTCCGCTGGAACCTTTCTCAGAAAGGAACGATACCGTGGACGACTTTTTAGACCAATGTGAACGCTTTGCAACGCTGTTTCGACTAGAAGAACGGAAGTGGAACTTGAAATTTCCTAGGGCCTAAGAAGAGCATTCTTACGAAGTTTTTAATAAAAGCTCTCTTGGTGAGATACGAACTTCATTCAGAGGCTTACCGGAAAAAATTTCGAGGTTCTAAGAAGGAAGCCGGAGAGACCTTATCATAGTTCGCAGCCCGTATTGAAGACTACCTAGTGAAGTGGTGTACACTGAGATTTCACACTCGGATGCGAGCAAAAACTCGTCGCCACCGGATGCTCAAGGAAACGCAAGAAAGCAAGGGTGAAAAGAGGAGAGAAAAGCGAAGACGAGGAAAAGGATTAATAAATCCCGAGCTGGAAGACTAAGCCCTCATGAGTCTGATTGACATCACACTTTAGGAGAGGGTTATTGCGTTAAACGAGCGCCAAAGCCTTATCGTTCTATCTTTTCCTACATCTATCTTATTTTATTTTCTCCCACATTTGTGCTCTTCCATTGCACGTTGGTTCTTTCATCGTTTTCTAGTGTAGTGAAATTGACAGAGATACAACGGTCAAATACCTCCAAAGATAACATGTAAGGATAAAAACATAATGCGTAGGCTGCTGATAGTACATGATCGCCCAGACCGCGGGTCATCACCCTCCATAAAAATTGACTTGCTAGACAGGAGGGGAACGGCGGATAAAAAGGAAAAAATATGACTGGAAAGATTGCGTGAGACTAGAAAGGCTAAGGAGACGCAATTGGGGGGGAAACGGAGAGAAGTCACGTTTCCCAAGTTGATATAAAGTAAGCAACTCGACAGAAGGGACCTTGGATATGATACGCCACAGTCATTTATTGGTCGCTTTTGCGATACCAAGCCTTTGATTTGAATTCAGCGGCAGAACGCGGATGTTTGGAATATTACAAAAATTAAAAAGTAACTTTTTCGTAATATTAATGTTAGGAATATAAAAATTAGCTGGCCGGATGGCCCATTCTGAGCAGTGAACTAATATGTTCTTAATTTTACAGACGGATAGATAATATTGAAGATAATGGCAAAAGACAGTGTTGTTCACATCAGCTACAGACTGGATTGAATAAAAAGTGTCGCTATTTGCACAAAAAAACACGACCTCGAGACGCAGGTGTTCAAATCTACTTAGTAGGGAAGCGAAGGGACATTGGTGGGAGCTGTGTCTAAATATAACTTTTAACGACAAAATTTTGGAGGGGAGAGAAAGGTTGGTTCAAAAATCAAGTACGTTTTTGAAAAAAACAAGTAGAGACGGACAGACTAACAGATAAACATCCATACTTGACTGAAGCATGACTGAAATGACTTTAGGGTAGGAAATTTGAATTTCAAATAAACCTAGGCTGTGATTGGCCACAGACAATCATTTTATCGGCGCTCAGACGAGAAGTGGGGCCATTCCTCAATAGTTGTTCGATGATAGACACAGTATTTTAAAGTGTGGTGATTTCCAAATGAAAGAAAGTGAAATAAGTTCAGGGACGCCATACTATAGCCAGCAGCTCAGCTGAGTTTTGCTAGCATTTCTGTGTTCTTTATTCATAATCTGGTAAGATTGAAATTATTTCTTTGTATATTTTGAATATTGTTTAATGTTCGAGTGATTTGATACTGCCATATCGAAATCTAGCCTTACAAACAAGTAGGGATTTGCTCTAGACCCCCCGCCCAAGTCAGGGTCTAGGGACCAACAATATACATAAACTCCAACAAGGGTTAGGAAAGACAGATCAAGTGTTGAGAATAATGAAACATATTACCTATCCACTTTTAGGGAAGGAAACTAATAAATATTTTTCAGAATCTATAGTCTGGGAGGACCTATCTGATGTAAAACCACCATGGTAAATGTGCTGTTTGGTCAGAGAGATCTGACCTGTCTGTATGATGTGGTTGTTGTGTCAGTGTTGTGTCCAGACGTGGGTAGAGAATAGAATTTTGACACATAGCCAATACTTTGATTGCAGAGCTGTGAGTTTCAGCTGTCAACAAGGCGGTGTCCATTCAGTTGGTGATTTTACTCGAGTGTATCTGTGCAGTACGTTGTGACAGAGACCACTATTATTGCCCTCCAGCACGGAGAGGTGGGACCACCAGATTTCAGCACCAGAGCTACATATGCAAGATGAGTGAGCCTCTGGTCTGCTGGAAGTTCACCAACGCCTTTTAGTTACTAATACCCCATAAAATTCCTGCAATTTACTGGACACTGTGTAGTCAATATAGACAGGTGTGATGAGGCCACCCCAACAGCACAAGCATTAACTATCCTCCCAAGTAGATGACTACTAGAACATTTTAATAAAACTAACTAGTCTAGTACTTATATATGTACACTCTTGCATTTATTATGTAACATTCCATGCATTTCTTTCATAATTTTTAAATCCTTTTTTTAAAAAAAGTTCTGGTCAACATAAAACTTGATCCAGAACAAATAAATGTAATATAATTCTATCAAAAATTTTACACACGTGAGTTAGTTCAGTGTATTTTAACATTTGTTAATATTATTAGTCTGCTTAAATATCTGTGGGTATATCTATAATTATCACACCACATTACATATCATTACCCTAGACATTTTACATAGATACATTCATTAGAACGGAAAAAAATAAGTGTGAGGTCGTAGTGGTAGCAAGAAAGGCCTTCTGTCAATTCACAACTACATTTTATCTCAGGAGCCTTCACAGCTGGCCTCATACATTACATTTAGTAATATCACCATCATACAATACCATCAAACCCACTACATTACATCTAGTATCTTTTTAATCACGACTGGACTGTAAACTAATCTTTATTACTCGTGATTTCATTTAGACCTCCGCCTTGCATTATCTTTTGAAGTCCACATTGCCTCGTGATAAATCTGGTGAAACACATCTGGTTTCATCAAAATCAAACACCTGAGCATGGTACAATCACTTTGGACTTTTGTTAACTTTGAGGATGGCGGCTGACACAAAAGATTAGGCTAAGCCGTTGTTTAAACACAACACGGTCACCATGTGACGAAATGGACGACCTCTTCGCGATCTATGGTTCTCTCCGGCAGAATCGGTACATTTGTGGTACTGATTTTTATTATGTGCTGTCAATTATCGCACTTTTATTTCTCTCTTTCGTCGTTATTTTTCTGCTGAGTAGCAGATATTTTGTATTTTCCTTCGTACACCCATCTCAGGGATTAATCATTACGTCTGTGCGTGTCCTGTCCCTTTGCTAAAACATTTGCAAGGAGCGGCTCATATTATACATCACAGCATACTCATAGGACAGATAACAAGATTACTGTCTGTGTGACATATGTGGGCATGTTGTCATGTGAGTTCACCGATCTATCTGTAAGTTTGTACACAAGGGCATCGGACGTGACCTTCCAAAATTTTTTCCGGTGATCAAAATTACCATTAGGGGGGGGGGGGGGGGGTGGGGGGGGGGGGCGGGGGGGGGGGGGGGGGGGGGGGGGGGGGGGGGGGGGGGGGGGGGGGATGGGGGGGGGGGGGGGGGGGGGGGGGGGGGGGGGGGGGGGTGGGGGGGTGGGGGGGGGGGGGGGGGGGGGGGGGGGGGGACGGGGGGGGGTAGGGGTGACCTTTCCAAAGGGTTTGGGGATGAATTTCCATGTCAGAAATATATATATAGGAAATAATTCTAGCTTACCACAATTCATGGAAATATTAAACAAGTAACGTTTGACTGGCGATGAATTCTGGCACAATTATTGATCTGCCTCTGTCCGAGGGGGGCTTTTGGTCCCTTTATTATGAAATTTCTTAGCCTGCTCTCAACGCACTTTAGTGTCACAAGATTTATTTTCAAAAATGGCCCTGAACTGACGCTTCTATTTGCCTATATCGAACGTTCTAACCAATGAGACCATGTTTACATGAGCCTTTGAAAAAACTATCCATCCTATAAGTTGCCATTAACAACCATAATTGTATTTGCAGTAGACCAATAAGGTTTAGCGCCTTACATATGACTACAGCCAAGGGTCAAAAGGTACGCGTATCTAACTTGTTGACCTCATTTCCCCTAAAGCATTGTTTTTTTCAAAGCATGCCATTTGCTTATGAGCAAATATGATCTTGTGTGCTGTCCAGAGCAACCCCACTATAGTATTTTGGCTATAATTTGGTATCAAGTACTTGACTATTTGCGTAACACATAACAATATTCTTTGTCAGCAAGTCCTAAGGCACCCAAATATATAATAATTTATCAATGGGGCTAAATGGCTTCGTTCAAAATATGTATTATTCTAGGATAGTCGTGCTGTTTTACCACCCGTCCTTAACACTTCCATACTATGGGGTGTCTTCTGTACTGTCAGACTAATGTCAGGAGCTTAGACATAAATCAGTAGAATATCAGGTTTCCCAATAAGAGCTTAAACCTGTTTTCAAAACCTAACCTCGTATCGTTAGTGTTTTTTATCACTGTTTATTTGAAAAAATCAGGTCTTCATGCCTTTCGCGTGGGATTGGCATTCACTTTTTAATCGCAAGACGACGTGGGACAATTGTATGCGTTCCTCCGTGCATCTCTCTCTCTCTCCTCTAAGCCCGTCTGTCTTTTTAGGTTAATGTAGTGTGTATAATGACATTAATGTAGTATTATATCTAGGTCATTAAGCAGTGTGCCTATCAAGGTCGTCTAAGAAATATAGTACCAGTTTTATTTTTAGAAACGCTACCAGAAGGCAAAGCCTAGATATTGCTCCACCATGTAAAAGCTTGTCAGAGAGGAGTATAACTGCATAGGCATATATGGGATTGCCAAATAGTAACATGACACCTATCCTATTGTGTAGAAGGAATTAACGCTGGAATTGCAGAGGCGTTGTAACCATTAGGGAGAGGAATACTGGTGTATATTGTCACATGAGAAGTTAGCAGTTGGCCTACAGCGCTGAACTCTGTGTTTGTAATGTCCTGTACTTCAGTGTGGAAATATATTATAAATTAGTTCTGAAGAAGGAGGTACAACCTTCTTATTTCAGGGACCGTGGTACTGAAGTATTAGAGCAGCACCTGGTCTGAGTTTTGCTGGATCCAGAGAGCTGGCAGCAGACTCCTTGTCCAAGATATCGACCATTGGTGTATTTTAAGATAACTGAGAAGCAAGCGAGCAGAGGAGGACCAGTTTCCTGCCGCGCTACCCATGAGGGATTCAGCATGTGTCAGCCAGCAGCTCACCCTTGTATAACCACCTTAAAATTGAGAATAAAATTAAGAGGGACAGTAATTATTTTAACAAATAATAAGAGAATGTGGTCAGCCAGAGCAGCTCACCCTATGTATAACCACCAGTAAAATTGACTGTAAGTACTAAATTAAGAGGGACAGTAATTTAATTTTACAAATATAAATAGAAACTATGTGACCCTTCAATATTATTTTCCGACCCAATGACAAACAACAACCTGGCTTCAAAAGCCAGTATTACCTCATAAATACATCACAACCCTACACACCTATTATAATAATATTATATGTCAGGACAAAGATCCTTTGTATAAATTTTGTACATCATCTCATCATCTCAACCCATAACCCGTCATGGGTCGTAGGGGTGCCATGGTGGAAGCATCAGCAGACAGGGTCCTCCACTGCTCTCTATTCTCAGCAATGCGTACAAGTGTGGAGAAACCGTGTCCTGCCCATTCTTTGATGTTATCAGCCCAGGATTTTCTTTGCCTTCCTCTTCTCCGTTTACCTTCGACTGTTCCCTGGAGGATCGTTTTCGAAAGGGAGTCATGACGAGTTACATGCCCAAACCAGGCAAACTTTCGACGTTTCACTATTGACAAAAGTGGTTCTTGATGGCCTGCATAGGTGTTTATCTTCTCTCTAACATAGACATTTGTTTTGTGCTCTTTATAGCAAATGCGCAAAATTCTTCTGTAACATTTATGCTCGAAAGCCTGAATCCTTCGCTCCGTATCTGCAGTGAGTGTCCAGCCCTCACACCCATACAAGAGAATAGATAATACAAGTGATTTGTATAATTTGATCTTCACAGGAAAACTGATGTTACTTTTCCAGATCACATTCAACCTTGTCATGGCAGCTGAGGCCATCTCAAGTCTTGTCTTGATTTCTTTATTTGATCTTCCATCACTACATATAGTGGACCCGAGATATTTAAAGGTGTTAACTTCTTCTAACGTTTGCCCATTTAACGTAATGTTGGTCGGAACATGTTTCTTATGGCTATTCACCAATATCTTGCTTTTTTCTATATTAATTTCCATCCCATATGTTCTTGTTACTTTCTCCAGTCTAGAGGTAAGGTCTTGAAGTTCTGATTCTGTTCCAGCTATCAGATCAATATCATCAGCAAAACGTAGATTACACAGAGGTCGGCCTCCAATCGATATGGTTGATTTATAATCGTAAAGAGCCTCCCTGCATAATATGTTCTAGATAAATGTTAAAGAGCACTGGTGACAGGATACATCCCTGGCGAACTCCTACAGTTGTTTTGAAAAATTCTCCAATGTCATTGCTTGCAAAAACAGCACTGCTTGCGTCCTTGTATAGTGCTTCAATGATATCTATGATGTTGGTATCAAAATTGAATTTTCTCATTATTTGCCATAAACCTTCATGCCAGACTCGATCGAAGGCTTTTGTGAAATCGATGAAGTTATGGTATAAATCATGTTGATGCTGGAGATGTTTTTCGATCAGTAATCTAATATTGAAGATTTGTTCTGAGGTACTTCTTTTTGGTCTAAAGCCAGCCTGTTCCTCTGACAAGATTTCTTCTGATTTCTGTTTTATTCTGTTCAAAAGTATCCTTAACATCACCTTACTTGGATGAATAATAAGGCTAATGGTTCTGTAGTTCTTGCACATTTTTAGATTTCCTTTCTTTGGAAGCGGTATTACTAATGACTGCGTCCATTCTTTTGGCCATTTTTTTGTACTCCATATCTTCTGGCAAATTGTTGTCATGATTTTTACTATATCTGGTCCTCCATATTTCAAGAGCTCTGCTGGTATATTATCCACACCCGGTGACTTCCCTCCTTTCATCGAACATATAGCCTCTTCCACTTCTTCCCGTAGTATTGCTGCATTTCCGAGTTCTCTGTTTTCGCACTTAATGTTGTTTAATATGCCTAAGTCAGTGTCAAGTTTACAGTTATATAATTCTTTACAATATTCTGTCCACCTTCTCATTACAGCTGTTTTTTCATTGAGCAGAGCCCCATTGCTATCTTCTATGACAGTTACCCTGGGCAATTTTGTACATAAACATTGTATTTACATTTGATTGTGATTCCTGATTCACTCTGTAGTTGGATCAGGATATCTATTCTTGAATGAAATTAATACATAATTTAAACTTTAACACTTGACTTACTTAAGCTAGTCTTCTAGAGTGTTATATGTATGTGCTTGTCATAGTGTTGTAAAGTGTTGTGGAAATTAATAAAAGTGTTTATCTGTGTGTTGGTTGTTGTGAACTTACACTTCATCATTATCATAACCCTAGACATTCAACGTATTTATCACAATATTCCAGAATAAGTCTAATTGAGGTCTAAATGTGGTAGCAAAGTACAAATCCTCCTGTCGCGGGTCATCAGCTTGGTATTTTTCCATATCGTCGTCATAATTTTCATATTTGTCTCCAGCTCTCTTCTCTGCGTGCTCTTCGGTCTGCATCTACTTCTCCTACCCTGAGATTCCATAACAAGGACTGCCTGGTAATGCTGTCAACAAGCTTCCTCAATGTGTGTGTTCAATCCATCGCCAGAGTCTTCTTCTCAATTCTTGTTTCACTGGTACGTGCCTGGTTCTTGTCAACAGTTTCACGCTGGTGGCCTTGTTGTACTATTTCAACCCTGTCAACGGTTATAACCTGACCTATACCCAGTACGAAGAGAAATTGTGACAAGAAGCTTCCCTGTCGCACTCCAGTTCTTGTCTCAAACCGTTCTGTTAGTTGTCCTTCATGAACAATTCGGTATGTCATGTCTTCATAAGTTTACTTTCCTTAAGTTAATGCGCTTACGGGTAACGCTATTATGCCTCATCAATTTCCAAAGTGATTCTCTGACTACACTGTCATATGCCTTTTTATAGTCCATAAATCCAATGTGTAGTGGTGAATTCAATGCCAGAATTCGTTCAACTATTATTCTCAGTGTGGCTATATTTTCTGTACAGGATCTGTTTTGTCGAAAACCTGCTTGTTCTTCTATCAATCTAGTACTCTACGAGCAGTTTATTGACTCTTTTAAACAAAATAAGTACTGCATCTCGCCATGAAAAAGGGCAAAACAACAAGACTCGTCAGATTAAAAAAAAAAGTAGAGCAAAAAAAAAAAAAAAAAAAAAAAAAGGAAAAACAGAGAAAAAAGCTTCTTCTTCTTTTTCCTCGTTCGTTCTGAAAAGGACGTTGGTTGCGTTGTGTCTGTTTACGCCGGAGCTGTGATATCTGCACCTTCCGGTCGACACATCCGACTTCAGCACGGCATTTTTTGGGACCGGGTTTGCCTTCCCTCTGCGATCCCTACTCGCTCAGCCAGACTGCAGTGATGCAGCCTGTTTCCAGGACCACCACGTGGAGGTGGAGTAGGATCTTGGTCAGCTCTGGTTCGCTGACCCTGATGCAAGCAGTCAAGATATGGGTCGCTGACTGCATTCTCTATTGCTGCATCTTTGGGTGCCAGAGAAAAAAAAGCGAGAACTATTTTAAATACCTTAGAAATAAATACAAATGGTAGGACCCATCAATGGAGATAGCTAATATAACAAATGGTAGGACCCATCAATGGACGATAGCTGATGTAACAAATGGTAGGACCCATCAATGGACGATAGCTGATGTAACAAATGGTAGGACCCATCAATGGAGATAGCTGATGTAACAAATGGTAGGACCCATCAATGGACGATAGCTGATGTAACAAATGGTAGGACCCATCAATGGACGATAGCTGATGTAACAAATGGTAGGACCCATCAATGGAGATAGCTGATGTAACAAATGGTAGGACCCATCAATGGAGATAGCTGATGTAACAAATGGTAGGACCCATCAATGGAGATAGCTGATGTAACAAATGGTAGGAATTAATGGACGATAGTGATGTAACAAATGGTAGATCAATGGACGATAGCCGTAGGACCCATCAATGGAGATAGCTGATGTAACAAATGGTAGGACCCATCAATGGAGATAGCTGATGTAACAAATGGTAGGACCCATCAATGGAGATAGCTGATGTAACAAATGTAAAGGTAGTTCCAAAGTAGATATTGCCGTAGTGGAGTGAAGTGTTAGAGACTGTACGAGGCCCAGCCTCGAAAGATGGGGGGAACCAGTTACATTCCTGGCTGCCTTTTCCTTTACTATCTCAAGAGCAAAGTCAGGTACCCATTTACGTCTTAGTAGGCTGGAGCGTGTCGATACCGTGAATCAAATCCGACATCTTTGCTGGTAGAGACCAGAGCACTAACCACTATGTCAGTCGAACGCTTATAGCTGATAGATCTCTCGTGAATTCCAGTATGAATGTTACCCAAGTTTATTTGATTTATAGTTGGTCATGTCTAAAAGTGACCAGTATAATGTTCCAGGGGTCTCTGAAGATGTCGGCTCTTCCTACAATTGCGAAGCAGAATTCGGAAGTAAAATGTTTAGGGGCATGAGGTACAGCATACATATGGACATGAGGTATCGCATTTATAGGTGTTCTAATGCCAGACTGTAACGGCTACGCCGTTCTTCTGGATTCACCAGCTTCGTGGGTCATGCAGCTTGATCTCTTTACCCAAGCGCCTAACCTCGCGTCGGTCGAGACATTGTCTTGGGGGCGCGTTCATATAATCAGTAATGGCTGAAAGGGATATACTATACTGAAGAGATAGAGCAAGAATATCATTGCTGCTTCATCGGGTAATTCATACAAAGCTACTCAAATAAGATTGTGCATGAGGCTGGAAACTTCATTATGTAAATCAAATTGCCACAGAAAACAGCGCCTCAGAGCATGTAAATGCGTGATGTAGGCTTCCTGAATGGGGCCCATCTACAGTGGGGGCTGTGTGCTCCGTAAGGAGGGCAAAGAAAGATTACGATGATAACGTCAACATTGCAGGAAAGGAAAATACATGGCGGTGGGGGTTTGAGTATCAGATGGGTGTACTTTTGTTTCTAGTAAAGGTAGTTCCATAGAAGATACTGCCGTAGGAGTGTGAAGTGTTAGAGACTTCACTATACTAGGTCTAGCATCGAGAGGTGGTGTGACTAGTTCCCTTCCTCGCTGCCTTTTCCTTCCCTAACTCAAAGTCAGGTACCCATTCACATCTGGGTAGACTGGAGCGTGATGGCACCGTTGTTTCTAGTGATGACTTATAATGTGTAAACTGTGGCAATGGAAAAGCGGAACTGTAAATTAATCAACTGATACATCATCATGCCGGGGATAATGATGCCATTGTGTATACAGATGGGTCTGTGATCCGTGATGAGAAATCAGGCTGGGGCTTCTCTGCTAGGGTAAAGGGCAGAATCGTCGCGGAACACAGCAAGGCTTACACGATTGTCGTAGATTTTATCAGATAGGTAATAGATGTTTATAGCCCTGTCTGAGCAGAGGTGATAGTGATGACAATGTGAAAGTAAGGGGTAAGAAGTAGTTTTATCACGAGGGTGATCGTGTTAGAGAAAGGACAGTCTCTGGATAGAATAATTTATCTAATCCAGCCTATCTGGACGACGATATTTAAATCAGACGCACTTTCTCTCCTTGTACGAAAATACAAGTTACACTGCACTCACATGCACACAATTCTGTGACAAATACGCACGAACGTGAAAACAAACTATGAATAACATATAATGGATAGAGGTTGACCGACACGATAACTAAAGGTTTAATAAAGTTTATTATCAATAGAAGATCACAACAATAAGCATATACATCACTAGATCATGGTTTACAGACAAAATTGCAAAAGAAGAAATTAATCAAATATGTTCTCCCCCACCCCGACCCCCCCCCCCCTCTGGTAAAGGAAAAGAAAAGACGATCCCAACAGAGGTTAATTAACCCAAAAGATCAAAAGTTAACAATAAGTTATGAAATAGTCAGTATGGGAAAAGAATAGGTTCCTAATGTAATCTATCCCGTGACTAATCAGATTAGTGAGATAGAGAAAGAAAGAAGAAACCACATAAGTATATGATGTTAACAAAAGACATAAGTTTCTTTCTCCGTTCATTCAATTCACACCCATTCAGTGGCCCCTTTCAGACTTTTGCTTACCCCAGTAGTTGTCGCAGGCATTCCAAGGAAATACACTAATAAGTAATAAGACTATTTAGTGTCAAATTTAAGTTTTGCCAAATCCAGCCCCAGACTCGCCGTAGTTGCTGACTGCAAATTTCACGGGAGTCGCTAGAGTCGGTGATTTAATTTGTCCTGGATACAATAAGTTATCTATGCCTTCAGTTGGCTGGAATAAGGTTCATGCATAATGATCGCCGACGTAGGATGAATAGAACATATATATATATATATATAGTTCCTATGTGGTTTAGCCTCAGGTGGCTGAGACGCTAGGTTAAGTTACACAAATGTCGCTGACAATATATTTCGCCGCAGCTTCCTGATGAGATTGATATAAGTAAATCTGGTAATAGTTCTGGTCTAGTTAATATTATAATGTAATGGTTCTATTTTGGTTTCTCTCATGAAAATGAGGAAACATTGGACCACACAGGTCACAGCAAGAAGCTCATCAATATTAAATATCCTTGGATGCTTATAATATTATAAGTTCGTATGATCATAAGTTTATATGGCCATAAAAAAGCCGCTAGTACTCAGGTTGATCAGCCTAGATTTTAGGAAAGAAAATATAAACATTTAACCAAATTATCAATATCATATCTAACACGTGTTAAAATAGGACCTCTTCACCACTCCGTTATAAATTAGATTTAAAACACACGTGTCTAGCTTATCCTATAGTTTTCTTTAACTCGTGATATCTTCTTCTTCTTCTTCTTCGTTCGTCCTGAAAAGGACGGTGGTTGCGTTGTGTCTGTTTGCGCCTAAGCTATGATATCTGCACCTTTCGGTCGACACATCCGACTTCTGCACGGCATTTTTTAAGGACCGGGTTTGCCTTCCCATTTCGATCCATGCTCGCTCGGCCAGCCTGCACTGCTGCAGACTGTTTCCAGGACCACCACGTGGAGGTGGAGCACGGTCTTGACCAGCTCTAGTTCGCTGGTCCTGACGCAGGCAGTCAAGCTATGAGTCGCTGACTGCATTCACTATTGCTGCATCTTGTGATATGATATTGCAACTCGTGATATGAACATTAGTCATTAAAAAAATTACATAAAATGGATAGAAGTAAATAATATATACCGTCAGTAGACAGTTATTTAATGTATGTACTAGTCAATTTAAAACATCTCTTACTGGGAAAAAGCGAGTAATTAAATTCACTTTACGGCTGAAAAAGATTTAGCTATAAGTTATTTAATTAGCACAGAAAATATCAGTGAAATGTAATGAAACTTTAAACACACTAAATCACTTAAACGCTAGTATAAAAACTACCTCAATCAGAAAAATGAAACACTCCACAAAAATCGAATAATTTTCACTCTGTACGAGAAATCTAAGATATCGAGCTAGTGAATTTCAGATAGGTTTCTGAACAACTGATCATGGCTATCGGAGAGACATGATATATATCCGTAAATTCCGTTCTATCGTTCTTTAATGCGAAAGTCACACCTACTGCCAGACCCGAGCCCATTTGCCGTTCGATTCTTGAATCAAAGGTAATTTTACCACCTCTGCCGCCGATAACCTCTCTGGCTTGACTTTCATCATCCCCGCCTTGCCAAATATCAGCTACGCACTTAATTCCCCTGAAAGTTTTACAATCCAAGGTCCGTCTCAGACTTAACATTGTTGCTGATCAAAGAATCTATTACGTCATGCTCCGCGCTCTCTCTGTTCCACCGTGCTTAATTGCCAAACGGCTCACGTGTTAATTGCACTAGTGAATCCTTCGTTCATGTAGCACCCAAAAAAATATAAACTAGAAAGTGAACGAAGAAGGCTGCACTATTTCCATATGTGACAAAGATGACAACTTCCAGCATGAGAATGGAGGTAGAGGCAGTCACTGCAGCCTTAAGGTGGATATCTGAAACGTCATTCACAAAGGCAGTCATTGTTTCAGACTCTCGGTCCATGCTTTGAAAGGTTCAAAGTGGTTGGTGCGGCATGAATGGAAAACATTCATAGAAGCTTCGAGTCTACAAGAGCTGGTGTTGATCTACTGTCCTGGTCATGCAGGGGTATGTGGTAATGATAGTGCTGACAGACTCGCAGCAAGAGCACCTACAGTGGGGATACTGGATATGGACAAGGGAGAGATACTGAGAACAATTAATGATCAGCTGTTAGAGAATGACACTGCAATAGATGAATCATCAAGGTTAAGACTGTTAAGGTTAAGACTGTTAAGGTCAAGACTGGTAAGGTTAAGACTGTTGGAATATGGCATCAAACGTAAGGTTAGCAGTGATGGACGTATGAGAGTATGCATCCGTCGTGTAAACAACCAGCGAGCTACGGGAACAGTTAGTATTCACACTCTTCGACATATACTGAGGGAGACTGAGCACCTATGGGTTTGCCCGGAGTGCCATGATGTCGATTCTGTTCAACAATAACAATAACAATGTGTAAACTTCGCCGAGAAGGCGTTGCATAGTGAATTGCATAGGCTGGCGCCATACAAGGGTTGTTTTCACTATATACAGGCTGTCACAGATAGTAAACCATGAGGCGTAAAATTTGTGAAACACCTCTTCTCCAAATAACAATTCCATGAACTGTAATGAGAAAGAACGATGACGTTCGATGAGTGTCAGTAAAATATATATATATATATATATATACAGGCACAAGCATAAGCTGTTGAATGTTCACCCTTAAATAAATAATGAAGGAAACCTGAGTCCTGTGGATAGTAAATAAATAAGTGAATAAATAAATAAATAAAGGTAATTAACAGGTACCCGTTGGACATAAAGGGTGGCACTAGACAACAGAAAAGAAAATATGAGTGATAGGCTTGCCAAGAATCGAACCTAGGACCAACCAGACGGCGTCATCGCCTTGCTGTGACAGTACATCGTGAATGGACGCTGAGCCAATTTTGCACCCCAAAAAAAGTGCATTAATGGCTGAGGTCTGATCATTCTCGTGACACTCACACAATTATGGTACAGGGCCCGTGGACACCCAGATTGTTTTAAAGACGCAATCACTAATATAACTTTCCTATCAGCAAGTATCTGCCATCAATGGTACCTATACCTTGTAGCGGTATGGCAGCTTGCGTACCCTGATAATCCCCAGAGCTATGCCAGTGGGAGTTTTACTCCTGGTAGGTTCAACCAAGCTGGACTGGTCTGTGTGGGTAGGGGTCAGACAAAAGCTGGTACCCTGGTCCTCCAGGTTGGGGGTTTTAGCACAGGGCTGACACCCCTGTCTGTGTAAAAAAAAACAATGAAGTTACGGAAACAATAATAAATGAACAAACTTTGCTGCGGGATGGACATTCGGAGTCTGTGGCTCGTATGACTGTCAGTGGTGAAAGCCGAAAGGAAGCCACTGACATTAAAACGGATGTCCTGACCGCAAAACAGGATACAAGAATAGGTTTTTGGAATGTCAGGACAATGTATGAGACAGGTAAACTAAGACAGGTCACGGCAGAAATGAGAAACTATAGGTTACACATTCTAGGGATAAGCGAGAGCAGATGGACAGGGGCAGGAAAAGTTAAAACAGCAACAGGAGAAACAGTACTTTACTCTGGAAGAGAGGATGGACAACACAATGAAGGCGTAGCCATTATTCTACAGAAAGGAATAGAAAGGACATTACTGGAATGGAAACCCATCAACAACAGACTGATAAGATTAAGATTGAGAGGGAGATTCATCAACACTACAATAATACAATGCTACGCACCAACGAATGATAGCGATGAGGAGGTCAAGGATGAATTCTATCAACAACTGCAGAAAGAAATGGAAGACACACCTAGATATGATCTTGTTATAGTAATGGGAGACCTCAATGCGAAAGTTGGTACACACAATACATATAATGAAAGAACAATGGGGAAATGCGGCAGCGGAACAGCAAACGAAAATGGGGATAAACTAATAAGTTTCTGTAGCATTAATAACCTGGTCATTGGAGGAACACTCTTCCCACATAAAGAAATTCACAAATTAACATGGGAATCACCAAATGGTCGGGACAGAAACCAGATAGACCACATCATGGTTAACGGTAGATGGAGACATGCATTACAAGATGTGAAGGTAAGAAGAGGTGCAGATGTGGGAAGTGATCACCATTTAGTAGTGGCAAAACTGAAAGTGAAACTAAGAAGGGCTGCACCAACTGTAACTACACAGAAAAGGTTTGACATCAGCAAATTGAAGGACTCCCTTACCAGAAAAGCTTTTACGGCCGACATAAAGAAACGATATCAATTTGCCAAAAGTCAGGAAAAGACATTGACTGATGATATAGACCAGAATTTCAACACCATTTCAACAATATACAAAGAAAGCAGCAAATCATGCTTGGGATTCCAGGAAAGGAAGAAGCAAGACTGGATAACACCAGAAACTTTAAACACCATAACGATGAGAAAGGAAATGAAAAGAAAGAAAACAGAAGCGAAGTCCCCCAGGTTAAAGCAACTATATAGCGAACAGTACAGTCAGCTGGACAAGGAAGTTAAACGCCAAACCCGAGCCAACAAAAACATTAAACCATAGGTCACAAGTAACTACAGTTTGGAGAAAACTAAAAGCAATTAAAGGAGGAAACCACAAGAAATTTAAAATCCCAACAATTAAAATACCAGAGAGAGCTGAAACAGATAGAGAAAAAGCCAACATACTAGCTAAATACTTCTATCAGGTTAGTTCAATAGACAGTCTAGATAAGGCAGAAATAAATAGGCGGAAGACACTGCTAGAAAAATTAAAAGGAGAAAATATGGACACCACACAGGATGCTAATTATTTAAATGCAGATATTACAGTAGATGAAATAGAAAGAGCTTTAGCAGGAAAAACCAATACTACCTCTGGGGAAGACATTCTGAGCTATGAAATCCTCAAAAAGGTACCAAATACAACTCTAAGAGTGATTGCATCCCTCTACAACAAAATCTGGCACACGGGAAAATACCGTGTTCATGGAAGACAGCAGTAGTCATCCCCATACTAAAGCCAGATAAGTAAACACATGATGTCAGCTCATACAGGCCAATATCGTTAACATCGCATCTAGGAAAAATTCTAGAAACAATAGTCAACAGCAGACTAAAATTTCATCTAGAAAAGCATAATTTGTACAGTCCAACCCAAGCAGGCTTTAGAAGCCAACATAGTACAATAGAGCAACTGTTGAGGCTGGAACATGATGTTAAAACAGGCTTCAAAAGGAATGAAAAGACAGTAGCAATATTCCTTGATGTAGCAAGAGCATATGATGAGTGTTGGAGGGAGGGTGCACTACACAAAATCAGGAAATTAGGTATAGTAGGCAGAACCTACAATTATCTAGAAAACTTCCTGCAGGATAGATACTTCACGGTACAAATAAACAATGATAGATCTGAGGTGTATGAGCAACAGAATGGAATTCCCCAGGGATCAGTAATATCACCATCTATCTTTACGATTATGGTCAACGACCTAGGCGACGAGTTTAAAGACTTAAAAAACAACTTATCCCAGTTTGCAGATGACGCTGCGATATGGAGAACGGGAAGAAATCTCCCATTCCTCTATAAAACAGTACAAAGGCAAATGGATAAAGTATCTGACTGGATGAACAAGTGGGGATTTAATCTAAACGTTAAAAAAACCATAGGAATGATCTTCAGTAGAGGGCGTGTAATTAAAAACAATATAATTGACATAAGCATTAATGAGCAAAAAGTATGCACAGCAAAATCAACTAGATTTCTGGGTATGGTATTAGACCAGCAACTAAACTGGAACAAACACATAGACCTATTAGTGCAAAGCAGTAGGGGACTGATAAGGGTGGATTTGCGCTGAAGTGGTAACTTGCCACCCTTATCGACACCTGGTATTAAAGTGTGAGATGTAGGTGTCTTCTCTGATTTAGGATGTTGCTGTGTATGTGGTAGTGGAACAGTTCACAGGGTTATCACACAGGCAACATGACGTGTAGAGTCATAGAAAGGGTAACTTCGTTGTATAAGTTTCTTCCATTTATTGCACGCCACAAAACAGTCATGATACTTATGACATCAACATAGTTAACGAGTTCAGCAAGATGATATGGCACATTGAAAACAATTTCTGTAGTCAGCAATGACAGCTGTTGTATATATGCGTCATAAGACATCACAGTTCAATAGATTCAGAAATTCATAAATCATAGAGTTCTAGTTCGTGAAGCTGTATAAATAATAATAATTTCTATAACTTCTGCAACAGTGTCAGCTACAGATCTTCAATGTTCATAAACAATAATAAATGCTCCCATTCTGATGCTAGCAGATCAGTTGTATACAATAAGTCCGTTCACTGTCTGCACGTGAATAGCATACATGGGCTACAGGTCAGCTCGACCTTTATAATGTTCCTAAGTCTAACCATCTGACTTGGACGTGATCTCTGATATAACGAATCCTGGAACACAGACAATAGTCTTGTTGGTCTAGAGCGACCCATATATATTTAACTAGTTCAGGTATACAGATACCGGTGACTTAATCCTAGTCAAAGTACCTCTCCATTTTGAATCACACAGGCGAGCAAATAGGCGACAAAATGACGAACCTCTAGATGATAGCATAAAGTTCGATACAAGAGGAATTACCTTATTTCGGAAAATCAACCATGAACATATGCCTCCAGGCAGGCGTGAATAATACTGGGAAATAGTCTAGTTAGCTAACTAACTCACAACGACAATGTATTTCCCTCAGAGAATCACAAGACGCAGGTCGCGTCTGCTCGCTTCTTAAACCATTTCTAAACTGCCCGAACTGGGCGGAACACACAGAACGAACTCCCAGCTTTTGACATGCGCAGAACGACAATCTCTGAGTTGCCGTTCACAATAAGACGATTCTAAGAACATTCGAGATAAAAGTCTTATAGAATCGCGCCTTTTATGGTCATGAAAAGAAGCGTTAAGAAAGGTTTCAGACATCTACCATAGTTGACTGGTACTACCAAATAAGGAGATGTGGTCACGCTTCGTTCAAGAAATTATAGACCGAACGTGTCTCTATACAAGAGAAGGCAAACTCCTAAAAAAATTGTAGTTTCGATAACTCGGATTATGTCCCTTTGACCATAGAAAACATAATACACACTTCAGTCAAAAAAATGATCATACATATGAAAAATGTTTATACAAACGAAAAATAATAATGATCCGTGCGTAACATTACCGCACCCTCCCTGGAAAAAAAAAATGAAACATTTTTTTTTTTTAAATCCTGGAGCCGGAAAAAATCTAGGCTCCTAACGCACGTATGATGCGTGGATATATACCTAACAAATTAGCTCAACGCATGGAGCGACACTGAGATCATATCTCAGATCCTTAGAGAAAAAATTTATCTAAGTATACGCTGATATATTCCAGGAAGGTGCCACCAACACACGCCACAATGATGGCAACAACATAATGACAATCAAATTATTCTCATACCAATATATGAAATTAAATATATTATGTGTTATCATACAATGTGTTGCAAATAGCGGTGTAATTTACTAATATACCGCACTATATTATTACATTATATAAAGTAACAGTAATTAATAAGTAATACATGTGTTGATCTTCGGTGACATAAAACATTCAATAGAAGAAGATGTGGACATCATCCGCTCCCAATGTAGGACAGGACTTGATATCCTCAAAGTTCCACAATGGACATAAACTCGCAGACTTCAATGATGTGCTGCGAAAATATCAATAACACAAATCTTAAAGACAACTGGTAAATTTCTTAATACAATCCTGAAAATAATTTATTTAAATGTGGCCGAGTGATCTTTTGGCCCGTATATCACTAACTAAGCCTTCTTAGATAATTACATGGTACAATGTTATAAATTTCCCTCAAAAAAAAAAAGTGAGAAAAAATCTACTAACATGTCATTATAACATTGGACTGTATATCAGGAAATATATATATATGACAGAAGAATCATGTGGAATCGTGTGGACATCTGGACAGAATGTCTGCCATTACATTATCCGAACCACGGATAGCTCGAACCGAGAAATGAAATGGTTGAAGAGCTATGGCATAACGAGTGGACCTCGAGCTCTTCAAGTTTTTGCTCTGAATAGCAGTAAGCGCTTTCTGGTCGGTTTCCACAATGAAATGTGCGCCTAGAAGAAATCTTTGTAACTTCAGAATAGACCATACCATAGCCAATAACTCACGGTCTAAAACCGAGTAATTCTTTTCTGCAGCGTTTAATTTCCTAGAGATATACATCACCGGATGCAAAGTATCAGAATACTCCTGCATTAGTGCTGCCCCAATCCCTGTTGACGAGGCGTCACTTCGAAGAACAAAAGTCTTCTCAATAGTAGGTAACTTAAGAATAGGTGGAGATGAAAATAGGGCTTTAACCTGGTCCAATGAGGATTGACATTCTTTAGACCAGCGGATCAGATTAGGCGACCCTTTCTTCAATAAAGTAGAAAGCGGTGCCATAATGGAGGACAGATTCGGAATGAATCGTCCGTAGAATTGAATCAAACCTAATAGACTCCTTACTTGTTTCTTCGTCTTAGGGACCGAAATGTTAAGTATTTTTGAAACATTGTGGTCCTCTGTCTTTAAAAGACCATGACCAACCCGATGACCTAGGAAAGAAATCTCGCTAAATCCTATAAAGGCTTTAGAGGGTTTTGCAGTCAAGTTATACTCGCGAAGAGTAGACAGTAATTCGTATAAACCCAAATAATGATCTTCCCAAGAATCACTGAATAGACAGATATCATCTAGGTATGCTATGACATCTGTACGATATGCGAGAATTCGCCGCATCATGCGTACGAATGTAGCAGGGGCGTTCATAAGACCAAAAGGCATGAAATTCCATTGGAATAAACCCCTAGGTGTAGAAAAAAAGCTGTAAAAGGTTTGGCACGTTCAGTTAGCGGGACTTGCCAATAACCTTTAGACAAATCTAGTTTGGTAAAGAATCTAGAATTAGAAAGTTTATTGAGTAGCTCTTCTAATGAAGGCATAGGTTCAGCATCGAACTTCGTAACTTGGTTCAATTTGCGATAATCTACGCAAATGCGAATGTTATTATCCTTCTTTCGAACAATAACCATAGACGAAGAGTATGCTGAAGTGGATGGTTCAATGATTTCCAAACGTATCATTTCATCCAATTCTTTTTCGACTTGAGACTGGAAATGGATAGGTATTGGATATGGTCTGACTCTGATAGGATTGTGATCAGTTAGCACAATGTCATGTTCTATGACATGTGTGTGTCCCGGGATGTCTGTAAGAACATCCTGAAATGTTTGCAACATCGAAGAAACTTGTCGATGTTCCTCAGCGGAAAGATTTGGAGAAACGGTCACGTTTTTCCAAGATTCCGTAGAATAAAGTGGGACCATAGAAAGAGGAAGATTGACATCAGAAAAAGTAGTTTCCTCATCCTGTATAACTGACAGAGATGAGTACTGACCATGAGTTGCTTGTGAATTGTCCGTAGCCTGGAAAATAGGCTGCAAATAGTCAGGTCTTTCATAAAATTCTGTGAGCATATTTATGTGGAAAGTTTTATGCTTTCCATCAATATCGACAACATAGTCGACATCAGAAATTTTGGAGACTATTGCATATGGACCTTTCCATGCAATTAGAAGTCTGTTCTCCCTTGAAGGAAGTAGAACGAGAGCTTTGTCACCTGGACAAAGTTGTCGTAGACATCTATTCTTATTTGCAAACTGCCTTGCCTTTTCTTTAGCAAATTCTGAAGACGAAGTTGCTAGTTTGCATGCCTCGATGATCTTTTGCCTAAGAGCAATGACGTACTCATAAGAAGATTGAGTCTCATCGCTAATATTATCGGCAGTGATTAGATCGTGAAGTAAAGACATAGGGCCGCGCGGTTGCGCGCCAAAGACAAGTTCAAAAGGGGAAAACCCCGTATGTTCATTGGGGACCTCTCTATACGCAAAGAGAGCCGCGGGTAAGACCCTGTCCCAATCCTGAGGATGATCCTCAGTTATTTTACCAAGTAAAGTTTTCAGAGTCCTATTTAAACGTTCGACCAACCCATTAGACATTGGGTGATAGATACTGCTGAGAGACCTTTTAATGTGTAGCATAGACATTACCTGTGACATAGTGTCTGATATAAGTTGAGTGCCATGGTCTGACAATATTTCTCCGGGAAAACCCAAGCGAGAAAATATCAGCCAAAGAGCGTCTGCGATATCAGCAGTTGAGATGCTCTTGAGAGGTATTGCCTCTGGCCAACGTGTGCACATATCGACACATGTAAGGATAAATTGATGTCCTCTAGCCGACTTAATTCTAAAAGGACCGATAATATCTATTGCCATTTTTTGAAAAGGGCGAATAGGAATGTCAGCAGCCTGGATAGGCGCAGCATGTCGTGGTCCTTTAGATTTGACCTCCTGACATACTTTGCAAGAGCGACAGTACATTCGTATGTCCTTGCTCACAAATGGCCAAAAGAAAGCCGCAAGAACCCTCGACTTTGTACGGGAAAAACCCATATGTCCAGCACATTGCGAGTCATGAGCATGTTGCAATATTTGCAATCTCATGCTCTTAGGCACAAGAATTTGTGAATGAGTGGACGTAGTCGAGTCTTGTACCATACGTACAAGTACGCCGTTCTTCATAGAAATCCAAGATTTCCTATTAGTGTTCTGATTAGGATCACCTTTTTTTGCTAGAATGAAGAATTTTTGTAAAGAAGGATCTTCTTCTTGCAATTTGATAAATGAGTCACGTGTAATAGTCAAGTGACTATCTTGGTCATTTACTTCATCATTATTAGTTAATGAAGTTTGAGGTGGATCCAGAGCATGTGCTCTTGTGACCACCGCATTGGTAGCTTCAATGTTTTGCTCTTCCCAAACAGCAATCTGCTGTGGGGTACATTCCCTAACTCCGTGAATACGACCAATAATAAGGTCCGCAATAGGGTTTGGAAGTAGACACGCGTGGACCTCTCCCGTGAAGAAAGGAGTAGCAATGTGTATTATAGCAGTAGGATACTTTTCTAACGTGCCACCAAATGTGACACATTTGATGACTTTTCCTGTAGCACAGGATGGATCTACAAGAGATTGCCTAACGCCGACAGTAGTACATCCAGAATCAAACAACACTGAGACTGGATTACTATTTACTAGCCCCTTATGTAATATAAGAGAACCTCTCCCATCATGAGCAACATTAGCAGGAAGAGCGGGCAAAGGATGACCACAGCTTAGAGTACTAATGGTTTTCGGATCAAATAAAGTACTGCATTGGATACATTTATTTGCCCTACCAAAATCAAAAGATGAGCATCCGATAGCATTATGGTCTTTATCATTATTAACCTGTTTATCTGCTCCCTGAGATTCTTGTTGAACAGAGTTTGTCTGTTGATATCTTTTTCTCTTATGTTGCGATCTACCGCGACCATTATTGCCTCTGCAATTATCATTAAAGTCCCTACTGTAATTTTTATCCTGGTTTGAGTTCCAGTTTCCATAACTGTCATTACTATCTCTATGCTGTTGAGAACCTCTATTATCTTGGTATTGAGGTCTCTGCATAAAATATTTCCCTCTATACCGATTACCTTTGTGAAAATTTCTAAAGTTAACCGGAGTAGAATAACGTGTAGTATTCGGTTGTCTCCAGTTCTGGGAAGAAGAATCACCCTGGAATTGATCACTATGGTTCTGGGCATAATTACGATTACTCTTTTTATTGAAATTTTTCTGGCTACCCTGAAATTTACGCATAAAATTTGGGCCATAAGGTGCTGCCGAAGCAACTGGCAGACCTTCTTTCACCTTAGAGTTACTAATGGTTATGTGCGGATGCGCAGTAACATACTGGCTACAGTATTCTTCCATTTCTTTTATGTTTTTAGGCTTACGCTCATGAAGAAAAGATAGAAAAGCTTCATTAACAGAAGACATAACCTTATCTCTAAGTAGTAAATCCATAAGAGCTTCAAATGTATTTTCTGTCTTAGACAACTCAACCCATCGTAAAAAAGTAAGACGGATGCCTGAGATGAATTCAGAGAATTCAACTCCAGTTTCTGGTAACATGGTTTTAAATTTAAGACGATATCCGTCCTCGTTAAGTTGGTACTTCTTTAACAATGCCGCCCTGACAACCTCATAGTTGTTTTTGTCAGGCACATCTACCATACTCAACAAAGTCAAAGCATCACCTCTAAGTATCTTGGACAGATGATACACATATAATGTTTTATCTATATTATGCACATTACATGCACTTTCAAATCTATCTAGATAAAATGTTATATCATCGATTGAGGGATTAAATGCTGGTAGATTAAGCTTGAAATCCTTAGCATTAGTCTTATTTGACACCTTATTTGCATCATTAGCATTACCAGTGTTCAATAACTTTAACTTCTCTAACTCTAAAGCTAAGACTTTTTCATCATGTTCCATTTTTGCTTTTCTCTCATCAGCCTCTCTTTGTAACCTTCTTTCTTCAGCCTCAGCCTGTAACTTTCTTTCTTCAGCCTGGGCCTGTAACTTTCTTTCTTCAGCCTGGGCCTGTAACTTTCTTTCTTCAGCCTGGGCCTGTAACTTTTTTTTCTTCAGCCTCTATTTCAAGTCTCTTATTTTCAGCTTCTTTTTCAAGTCTCTTATTTTCAGCTTCTTTTTCAAGTCTCTTATTTTCAGCTTCTTTTTCAAGTCTCTTATTTTCAGCTTCTTTTTCAAGTCTCTTATTTTCAGCTTCTCTTTTTTGTTTTTCCATTTCCATTTGAAATCTTTTTTCCTCCACCTGCATCTGCAGTTTCTTTTGTTCTATTTCAGCCTCTATTCTCTTTTGTTCAGTTTGTTCTTTCATTTTCTTTTCTTCCGACTTCAATGCCTTGGCATATTGAACAGTCGCAAATTCTTCCAACTTATCACCTGTCTTCCCAAGGGCTTTACCCTGCTCAATAAAGTACTCAAATGTAGACATGATGTCTAAAATGTGAGTACAGAACCTGAAATAATTAATTATCTTATTTCAATGTTAAATAGCAACAAGACTTAATAAAGTGCTTGTATAATCTCTATGTTGAACCCAATCTCTGTGGGAAACAGGAGTTGACACCAACTTGTATTATCAAATGTATAATAATATCACAAGTCACCTCTTAATTAACAGTGCACTACCCAAATCAGTGCATAACCATCAGTTATTTATCATAACTGCACTACAATAGTGCATAAGCAAAAAACACCAGTTAGTTATGATAAGTGCACTATAGACCAATAGTGCATGAGCATATATTAACAATAGTGAAAGCTAACTATGCAAGAACTATGTAAACAATAACAAGACAATGTAAACAATAACAAAGGTCACCAACAATGTAAACAATAACAAAGATCAAAGTCAATGTAAACAACAACAAAGATCAGAGTCAATGTAAACAACAACAAAGATCAGAGTCAATGTAAACAATAACAAAGATCAGAGTCAATGTAAACAATCAACAAAGATCAAAGTCAATGTAAACAACAACAAAGATCAAACAATACGAAAACATTCGCATAAGTCAAATACACAAACAGCAAAACTAACAAGAAATATGCGAAGATATGACTAACAAATGACGCTACAGTGTATACACAAAAATATACGTAAAGAACTGAATAATAGCAAAGGGGAGACCTACAAATACAAACAATCGAAATCGAAACTAAAAAACACAAAGAAAGAGAGAAAAGAAAAAAAAAAAAAATATATATATACAAGAAACAAAAATAAAGCACAACTCGTCACAACTAAACAGATATAGCAACGATTGTCGCTAGCAAATTTCACTGTAGGAAATTCGCACAGTCCCTAACGAAAACGCTAACAGTAGAACCTCTGTGACGTGGTATCTTCTACTGCAAGACTCCGCCCAACCGAGAAAACCCGCTGAAATATAAACATATAAATATACAAATAACAAATAACATATAACATATAAACATGTATCATGAAAACAATAGGAGAAGTGTGAAAGTACAGAAGGCTCAGTTAGAACATAAGGGCACAGTTCACAAACAAAACAGGCCACTTAACTTCTATAAATCCAGCGTCAGCACGGTGCAGAACAGGATGTAATCAGCATTCTGAGGATAATGATCCAACGTTGATTAACTTCTGCTCCCATAAACAGCCATGACGAAGGAAATGAGCTTCTAATACTGCAACAGTTGTTACGGCACTTGACCTTCTGAATCTTCTAAATTGATTTAACCGGCACTTGACCTTCTGAACCCGCAACAGTACCCCTGAGACCGGAACAGTTGTTACGGCACTTGTCCTTCTTTTCACCAGATCAGGAAATCCATTCGCTCGGTACTTGTCCTTCTAATTTTACATAAACTTCAATATTGCCGAGCAGCGCCGGGTAGTTTCAAAATCAGCAACTGTCAGAAAATCCGGATACTTTCAATAAAATTTCTTGTAAGGTGGTAGTTGATGCTGTAGTTGTATCTAGTATGATGTTGATGTCTGGGTTTGCTGACCCCCTTGATAGTTGGAATCAGAGTGAACCAACCTATGGCCACCAAAAATGATATGGTGCGCCAAAATATGAGTTGATAGAACCACCACCAAAAATGATATGGTGCGCCCAAATATCAGATGATAGAACCAGCTCTGGCCACCAAAAATGATAAGGGTGGATTTGAGCTGAAGTGGTAACTTGCCACCCTTATCGACACCTGGTATTAAAGTGGAAGATGTAGGTGTCTTCTCTGATTTAGGATGTTGCTGTGTATGTGGTAGTGGAACAGTTCACAGGGTTATCACACAGGCAACATGACGTGTAGTCATAGAAAGGGTAACTTCGTTGTATAAGTTTCTTCCATTTATTGCACGCCACAAAACAGTCATGATACTTATGACATCAACATAGTTAACGAGTTCAGCAAGATGATATGGCACATTGAAAACAATTTCTGTAGTCAGCAATGACAGCTGTTGTATATATGCGTCATAAGACATCACAGTTCAATAGATTCAGAAATTCATAAATCATAGAGTTCTAGTTCGTGAAGCTGTATAAATAATAATAATTTCTATAACTTCTGCAACAGTGTCAGCTACAGATCTTCAATGTTCATAAACAATAATAAATGCTCCCATTCTGATGCTAGCAGATCAGTTGTATACAATAAGTCCGTTCACTGTCTGCACGTGAATAGCATACATGGGCTACAGGTCAGCTCGACCTTTATAATGTTCCTAAGTCTAACCATCTGACTTGGACGTGATCTCTGATATAACGAATCCTGGAACACAGACAATAGTCTTGTTGGTCTAGAGCGACCCATATATATTTAACTAGTTCAGGTATACAGATACCGGTGACTTAATCCTAGTCAAAGTACCTCTCCATTTTGAATCACACAGGCGAGCAAATAGGCGACAAAAATGACGAACCTCTAGATGATAGCATAAAGTTCGATACAAGAGGAATTACCTTATTTCGGAAAATCAACCATGAACATATGCCTCCAGGCAGGCGTGAATAATACTGGGAAATAGTCTAGTTAGCTAACTAACTCACAAAGACAATGTATTTCCCTCAGAGAATCACAAGACGCAGGTCGCGTCTGCTCGCTTCTTAAACCATTTCTAAACTCCCGAACTGGGCGGAACACACAGAACGAACTCCCAGCTTTTGACATGCGCAGAACGACAATCTCTGAGTTGCCGTTCACAATAAGACGATTCTAAGAACATTCGAGATAAAAGTCTTATAGAATCGCGCCTTTTATGGTCATGAAAAGAAGCGTTAAGAAAGGTTTCAGACATCTACCATAGTTGACTGGTACTACCAAATAAGGAGATGTGGTCACGCTTCGTTCAAGAAATTATAGACCGAACGTGTCTCTATACAAGAGAAGGCAACTCCTAAAAAATTGTAGTTTCGATAACTCGGATTATGTCCCTTTGACCATAGAAAACATAATACACACTTCAGTCAAAAAAATGATCATACATATGGAAAATATTTATACAAACGAAAAATAATAATGATCCGTGCGTAACAGGGACTTATTAACATGCTAAGATATATGAAAGGAAGTGGTTGGGGCGCCTGCAATAAGACCATGTTAACCTTCTATAAATCATTTATTAGGGGCAAACTTGACTATGCCAGTGTTGTCTATGCATCAGCCGCCCCAAGCAATAAGAAAAAACTAGACACAATCCAAAACCAGGCACTGTCAATAATAGCAGGTGCCTCAAAGGGAACATCAGCAGAGGCACTAGAAGTAGCGCTAGGCATTATACCCCTGGAGCTAAGGAGAAAAGAACTGAGATTCAGCTACTGGGCAAGAGGGGCAAAAGATCCAACTCACCCAGCACATAAAACCTTTGATAGGGGTAACCAGTACATAGGCCACATTCCATTAAACCATAATAGATACCCGTCAGGGTGGAAAACAATGGATGAAGTGGATCAATACCCAGACCTATTTAATGCGATAAACAGTAGTGCTCTGTATAAAGCAAAGATCCCACCATGGGAATTAAAAGTGCCAGAAACTGACTCCCACTTAACAAAGATCATAAATAAATCTAACGACATAATCTCAGCAAAAAGTAAAACACTAGAGTACATAGAACGGTATATAAATAATAGCCTAACTATATATACAGATGGGTCAAAAGATGAAGAAGGACAGTTAGGAGCAGGAATAGCAATACCAAAATTAAAAATTTATAAAAGATACAAAGTAACAGGTAATACATCCATATTTACAGCAGAATTAGTGGCAATCCTAAAAGCTTTAGAAATAGCTGCAGAAAATCCACCAAAAAAAAAGTAACCATTCTCACAGATTCCCTATCATCAGTATTAGCTATCAGAAACAGAAATGAATGTAGCAGGCCAGATATTATAGAGGAAATACTACAGGTTAATACATATCTACAAACTATAGGATGCAGTGTAACAATAACATGGATGCCATCACATGTGGGGATAGCAGGAAATGAGCTTGCAGACAAAGAAGCCAAAGGGGGGAGAGCTAGCCATAACAAAATTGAAGTAGGCTTAGGAAAGTTTGAAATTAAGAGCTTAATTGCTCAAGCAATAACTAAAGAGTGGATAACAGCATGGGACCAAAGTAAAAAAGCAAGACACTCATATAAAGTCCTTAAAAAACCAAGCAAAAAATGTCAAATAAAAGATGAACTAAAAATACCAATTAATAAAAAATTGCTGAGGCTCAAGCTTGGAACTGGATATTTCATGATTGAGGAACCCACATGTGAAGAGTGTCAAGAACCAAACACAATTAGACACTTTCTGGTGGACTGCAAGAAATATGACCAACAGAGGCAAAACATTAAGACATACTGTAGTAACCACAATGTAGAAATGAGGGTAGAAAATCTCATAGGCACAAAGACGCCTTCAGAAATGCAAAAGTTAATAAAACACTATATTACAAAAACTAAAGCTAACATATAAAAAACAAATAAGGATTTGAGTCAGTAGTCCAAACTCGTGAAAGACTCGCCGCAGATACATACAGATTAACCAAAGAAACCATCCAGTGAAAATTAAAAACATACTAACTTAGAAAATAGCATATTTTGGAATTTCTTTTAAAAACCATGTTGAACTATAACTACAAAAGGAAAAATACCGACTAGAGATAATATAGTATAAAATAAATACAAACAAAAACATATTACAATAAAGGAAACACGTCCTGATATAACCAACAACTCCATGTACATGGTAGATGGTTGAAAGGGGCGTGCTACAAAGAAAAGTAGCAAAAACATTAATTAAAAAAAAACAAAACAAAAGGAATTTCCTAGACGATCTTGCAAGACAGGCAGAGGAGGCAGCACTGAGAAATGAACAAAGCACAGTATACAAAATAACTAAATTCATCAGCGGAAAACGAGGTGCAAACAATATTACATTAGTAAGAGATAAGCAAGGTAATCTCATCACGACAGCAGAGGGACAAGAAACAAGATGGGCAGAGCATTTCAGAGAAACTCTGAACAAGAAACCACCAGAGACACAATTGAATGTTCCTGAGGCTGAAAACGATCTAGATGTGAATACAGACATTCCACGAAAAGAAGAAATCATCACAGCAATCAAAGGGTTAAAGAACGGCAAAGCTCCGGGCCATGATAACTTAAATGCAGAGCTATTTAAGACAGACCCTGAGCTGGCAGCAGAACTATTAGAACCACTATTTGCACAAGTCTGGAAAACGGGGACAACACCATCAGAGTGGAACAAAGGAATAATTGTCAAATTGCCCAAGAAGGGAGATCTTGCAGACTGCAATAATTGGAGAGGAATCACTCTTCTCTCAGTTCCCAGCAAAATACTAGGCAGGATAATTATACAGAGAATTTCAAAGGCAGTAGATCACAAACTGAGGAAAGAACAAGCAGGATTTAGAAAGAACAGGAGATGTGTATATCATATATTCACTCTCAGGAACATTATAGAGCAGTGCTCAGAATGGCAAAGACAGCTTTACATTAATTTCGTTGATTTTGATGATTTTGAAAAGGCTTTTGACAGCATACATAGGGGCAGTTTATGGAAAATACTGAAGGCTTATGGAATTCCAAGCTGCATAGTGTCAATCATAAAAAGCCTCTATGCAAACTTTACGTGCAGTGTTGGGCAGAGAAACCTAACCTTTGAGGTGAAGACAGGAGTACGACAGGGATGCCCCTTATCAACCACTCTATTTTTAATAGTCATAGACTGGGTGATGCGCCAAACAACAGAGGGCAGTCCAAGAGGAATAAGATGGACAACATTTTCTACATTGGAAGATCTGGAATATGCAGATGACATCGCACTACTAGCACATTCACATCAACACATCCAGGAAAAAACGGATAGACTTAATAAGTTTAGCCAGCAGGTGGGCTTGAACATCAATTTAAAGAACTCTGAGGTCATGACGCTCAATGTGAGCAACCCTGAGCCCATATCAGTAAGGAATAAGCAATTGGTACAGACAGATACCTTCACATACCTAGGAAGCATAGTAACACCAGACGGCGGGGCAGGCAAAGACATCAACATCAGAATGAATAAGGCAAGAACAGCCTTCTTTAGCCTAAACAACATCTGGAAGTCCTCCCATTTGTACAGGTTTTTTTAACAAAATTTTTTTTTTTTTTTTAATTTAGTGTTAATTTTTGTAAAAATTGAATAGATTTTCAATGTGACGGTTGGGGGGGCAGGGCAAAAGACAATACCTAACATTTTTTTTTTAAAGTGAACTAGCACAGCACAAAAAATTAAGATTATATCAGAGCTGTGTGCTTTCTGTGCTTCTCTATGGTGCGGAATGCTGGAGAGTTACAGAGAAGGAAATGTCGATATTGTCCTCTTTTCACACAACATGCCTAAGAAAAATTCACCGAATCTTTTGGCCGAATACCATCACTAACCAAGATCTGCTTACTCGTAGCAAGCAAGAGGACATGCACACCATCATAGCTGGCAGACGCTGGAACTGGGTTGGTCATGTCCTCAGAAGAGACCCCGATGCCATCACAAGAACAGCTATGCTTTGGACCCCTGAAGGAAAACGAAAAAGAGGCCGACCAAAAACAACCTGGCAGAGGACTGTGGAGGCTGAGATGCAAAGAATGAACCAGAGTTGGGGCACTGTACGAAGGATGGCCACCGACCGAGCAAAGTGGAATCAATTTGTTGTTGCCCTACAAGACGCCACTAGGCGTGATGGCCACTGACTGCTTTGACGGTCGGCGGCTAAGGATCAAAGAAGAAGAAGAATCAGCAAGTATAGACCAAATAAAGCTTTGAGTCCACAAGAGCTGGTGTTGATCTACTGTCCTCGTCATGCAGGGGTATGTGGTAATGATAGAGCTGACAGACTCGCAGCAAGAGCACCCGTCCAACGAGTACCTGTTAATTACCTTTATTTATTTATTTACTTATGAATGTTCACCGCATCACAGAATGCTTTAATCTCCTCAAAACATTATGTGTTGCTCAAATAATAATGTTCCTGTATTCGAACTCTTCAAAACTGCATGCTCTTCTTGGAATTAGGTTTTCTTCAGAGTTCAGACATATATGCAATGATCTTGCGTAAGTCTCAAGTAATGATACAATAATAACGTAGTGATGTTATATGTGTCCCACTAGAAATAATTAACAAGGTAATACCAACACTATGTAGCTATTGTTACCTATGAAATAGTCAACGGATGTTCGTTTTCAAAGTCCTCTTACATGATCTTTCTCAAATAATGTCTGAGTTATTTACACCTGCAAAATCATGCTAGATTGATCCTCATGCAACCAACGCGAGAAAGTATATTTAACTTTGACATCAACTACAACTGAAAAGGAAAGAGTTCCTTAGAGCCAGATAACGCAGGTTACATGGAATGGAAAAAAGAATCCTGCAGGTTACTTGGACATGAAAAAAATATCCCGTTCTGCAAGTTATATGGGATGGGAATGCAAAAATAAGATTCCTGCAGGTTACATGGGAATCGAAAACAAATCATGCCGGTAACATGGCTTACTTACTTGGTCGTTTCCCTTCTACCGTGAGGTGTAGAGGTTTGGAAGAGAGAGCGCCAGACTATCCTATCGGTTGTCTTCCTCCTGGCCTGGTTCCATTCTAGTCATCGGTCCTTTAAAGATTGTCTAATGTTGTCCTCCCAGCGGACTCTGGGTCGTCCTGGAGGTCTGGATCCCTGGCTTTTAGTTTCCCATGCTTGTCGTGGTAGCCGATTTTCTCACATTCTGCAGACATGGCCAAACCATCTTAGTTGGGACTGTTCTACTTGGGTCTGCAGTAGGTAGGATTTTAGGCCTGGAATGGTTGCGGACCATGTCTCTTCATGTTATTTCAACCACCTTCCTCAAATACCTCATTTCTGAGGTCTGGATATGGCTTTTGTGAGTTGTAGTCATTGCCCATGACTCGCATCCATACGTCAAGACTTGGGACATAGGTGGAGCGGTATTCAGCCATCTTTGTTTTCTTACCAACTTCTCTCTTGCTGAGGAATCCTCGATTTATGGCCTGAAAAAGTCTCCCAGTTGCTGCTTTTCGAGTTGCCAACTCTTCTTTGATGCCTCCCTTTCGGTCTATAACAGATCCGAGGTATTTAACGTGGTCAACCTGCTCCAGGACCTGTTCTCCCAGCTTAATCTGAAGTCTTCTTTCCTCTCGTGATATCACCATGGTTGTTGTTTTAGAGCTACTTATGACCATTCCTCTCTTCTCCAGCTCTTCCATCCAGACTTGCAGGTAGGATTGGAGATGTGCCTCTGATTTAGCAATCAAGTCAACATCATCAGCAAATGCCAGCTCTGAAATACAGACCTGTCTTCTCTTCCAGTACCCCACTGAATACTTTCTTGTTCTCTCCTTACATGCCTTGATGACATCGTCCATGAGGAGTATGAAAAGATAAGGTGACAGGATATCACCTCGTCTTACGCCAGTTTGCTGTCCTCACATAATTTCTGCAAGACTTGTAGAAGCTCTGTATAGCATGTATCAGAGGTGCTGGAATGTTCTTCCTTGCCAAACAGTCCCAAAGTTTGCTCCAGGGGACCCTGTCAAACGCCTTTTCCAGATCTATGAAACAAAGATGGATCTCACTCTTATACTCAAGAGCCTTTTCACTCAGCTGTATGAGTGTAAAAATTAGGTCTTGAGTACTTCGGTTTGCTCGGAATCCACACTGGACCTCATCCAACTGTAGCTCAGCTAGGCGTCTGAGTCTCTGCTCCAGGATTCTAGAGTAGATTTTACCAGGGACACTGAGAAGGGATATGCCTCTATGGTTGCCACATTGTCGATTGTCACCCTTTTTGACAATCGGTGTTATGATGGCAATCTCCCAATCCTTTGGTATGGTCATTTTGCACCACGCTGCCTGTAGGATCCTCAAGAATAATAGGTCGCCTGCTGCTCCCATGAACTTAACCATTTCTGGTGGTATACCATCTGTAGCATGTTACGCAAATGCCTAGTTAAATGTATGAAGACCGGAAAGTGGGACACAAGTGTACTAGCCCGAACAAAGGAATGCAGGGGTATTTTCCTGCGTGTATCTAGGGCAGCCAATCAGAAAAGGGGTTTCCCACGGACAGATAGAACGACGTTGGCGATTGCGTAAGGAAACATGGTTAGAATTAGAGATCGGGAAGGAGAACGGAATGACAGACAAGGATGAGAATGGTCTCCTTTTGACCGGAATATCTTCATTTATGCGTAGGTACAAGGAAATTAGAAGGGAGTAAGCAGTTGTGAAGAATTTTGCAAGAATAAGTGTCCGTGCATTGAGAAATCCTGTGTTTGTCCTATTTAAAATTCAAGATAAAATCGTTAACACGGCCGATATAGGAAGACAACATATGGATATAAAGGTCAACTCACGGAGAATGGAAATATATAACTCCAAAGGCTTGAACTGGGAAAGGTGCAATGCACGAGACCAAGGTTTGAAACCCATCTAGCACAAACCCCTCGGAGTTACAACTATTTTGGGAAGTTTGCTGGAGTTGCGAGCCTTGTTTTCTGTACGTCCGGAAGCACCAAATATAAGGGCGGTCGAAAATGATTTCAAATTCACTTGTACAGCGAAGCAAGACAGAAGGACAACGGCTGGAGAGAGAGAGAAACGTGTAAAGGCCAATATCTTGTTATTTGCAGCAAGGCAGTTCTGTTACTCCACAAAAGCCAGTCTTTACTGATCTTTGTAGATCCTGCGAGGGTATGTAAAGTTACTATGTACAAGTGTAAAATAATACAGTAATTACAACTTTATTTCAGGATTTGTTTAATCTATATGTTATGAAAGTATCATGCATATTAATTGATTACTTGGTATGATTGTTGAAGATTGGAACCCGAAATATAACCACCGTGACTGAGTCCGTACCAGGGCTAGCACAGTCCTTTTCAGGACTAATAACAATTCTTTTCAGGACTACCAACAGTCATTATCAGGGCTTATTCAATCTGTCTTCAAGTTACTGCACTTTACAGAGCTAACGTGTCAGGCAGGGGGATAATATAACCTCATACCATATATGTGTATACATATTATTTTGTATTATTTGATTTTATAAAATGTTCCACAGTAGACACCTGTCTTGTCACTGATCCATAATCATGCATTTTCACGCATACATCTGAAAACAAATTCATCTCACCTACAATAGGAATGTGGTAATTATTATCCACAAATAGCCACATATCCTACAATTATCTGCAGGTTCATACTTGTCAACCCAAAGTCAGAGATCAATGATCAAGAATTGCTCGATGATCAATGCTAATCGCATCAGCAGTGCCTGGATTGGTAGAAGCACGACCTACTGAAGCTGTACAACTCAAATGAACACTGATTATCATAGAAGTTGAGTTGTATTTGTGACAATCGTGCACCCAAGACGTGATAATTGTCAAGCAGAGTTTTATGATGACAATTTGCGTGATAAACTAGTGAAAGTTATAAAGTGAATAAGACAGTGAAGAAGTCTATTATCCAAGCAATTGGAAGAGTCTAAAGAAATGACATTTTAGTTTCACATGTAAAAACTGTAATTGATTTCACCAATATGGTTTTGTGTAAATAGAAATTCTTTATCAACAGTCACACACAATCACCACAATTAGATAGATGTAAATAAAGAGGATATAAATTGTATTCACCAGCTTTATTCATTCAATATAGTTGATATTGAGTTTGGTTGAATTTTTATTAATATCACAGGTGGTCACATAGCGCAGGTGGCGCAGTAAGGTCTGACTGTTCTCTGAATATTTTCAGTCCAGATACTTTCACAGCCGTGACAATCGAGTGATACCAGTGTACTTCTCTGTCACTGGGACCTCACACATTCTGGAGAGAATACTATTTCTACTCTAGCACTATCATTTCAGCTATATAAAACCTTTCGCTACACCATCATGCCCTGCTGCTTTGCCCATCTTGATTTTCTCCAGCGCTGCCTTCAGTTTTTCCATCTTTATGTCATCTTCACCACCATTGGTGTTCTCTTCTGTGCTATTGCTTATCATTTCTGATGCTAGACCTTGCTCACCATCAAGGAGTTCTGATAAATATTCTTTCCATCTTTCCATTACTTCCTTCGGGGCAGAGTAGTAAAATGCACCGTTTTTAACCCTCCCTCTCAAATTAAAATGATAATACGGTATTTGAATTTTGTTCCAATACGCCAAGATAGCTACCATTTCCCTACCCTACTCATATTTTTCAAACGTCCAATTCTAGTGACGTAAAGTTACCGTTTATAAACCGCTACTATAAAAATTTGAAAATTGTCAAGGACGATAAAATCTAATGCAAAATATTGGACACGAATTTTTTTTAACTAACGTATTCTAAGAATCTATTATTAGTTACAACATGCGACAGTTGCCGTTAGACGTCGTTTTTCAGAACGTCGCATTTTCAAAAACGCCAACGAGAGGCATGCGATTTGAAACTATTAACGCCACGCGAGGGTACCCATCCCCGATTACAAAAGGCTTTTTCGTTGCTCCGTACTAATTTTTAAATATAACATGAAACCGTTTTGGAAGACGGCCAACACGTGTTTCTTTAAAAAAAAAAAAGACGGGAGACAGATAGATAGAGAAGGGGTTAGTAGGGAAAAAGTCAAAACCTACTTGGGTATTTTCAAACTGAAACTAACGAACACATGAGTGCAGGGGAGCGAATGGGACTAAAGAAAGACAGAAAATGTGGATAAATGTTATGCATTCTATTGAAGGATGAATAAAGAGGAAAAGACAGAATGGAATTAAAAGCAATAATGTTGTTTATTCAGTACTATACTATTTCTCATAAAAACGTATCTAGACTTATAAATAAAGAGAAAAGTACAAAGATGAAAACTTAGATAAAGACGTAGATGAAAATCTACTGGATAGATAAAGGACATTAGCCTGATTAATAATCACTTTTCATCTTTTACATAGCTTCAAAAGTGACTGAGTTATCGCATAAAATAAAATTTGCCAACACAGATATACGAACACACTGATATCCCAGCTCAATTTAAAAGTAACATTTTTCTAGTCGTTGCTTGGAAACAAGTCACATTGGCTTGCCTCATTTGATAGACACTACTAGGAGGAAGGGGAGAGGTATAACTTTGAAGTTTTGCCAGCGTAAGCGACACATAGTCTAAACAGAAATGTTAGAAGCAGATGGACGAACTTATTGATAAACGTACAAAAATGTTTGGGATTTTCAAAAATAAATGTTTGGGATTTTCAAAAAAAAGAGTCAAAGCGGTGTAGTTTAAACTGATTGGTTAATGTTAGGATAGACATAGGGAGAATAAAACTACCGCATCTGCTATGCAGGGTGCCACTTGATAGAGATTTTTCATACAAGCAAGGTTTCAAGCAGAGCAAATAATTGCCGTTGCGTCTATAGAAGTAGCTGTCTAAAAGTGACCATTGACAGCTTGTTAAACCTTAACATAGTGTGTGATTATTTCATTGATTGCGGTAAAATGAATAACCTTTTTAATACATTATTTGATGTAGAGGCCAACCCAGATAGGGCGCCATAACATTGTGTGTGTACGACATTTTGCCTTTGTGGAAGATTGCGTCCGCTGCAGACCCAAATAGAACAGTCCCAACTAAGATGGTTTGGCCATGTCTGCAGAATGGGAGAAGATCGGCTACCACGACAAGCATGGGAAACAAAGAGCCAGGGATCCAGACCTCCAGGACGACCCAGAGTCCGCTGGGCGGACCATTAGACAATCTTTGAAGGACCGAGGACAGGCCAGGAAGAAGACAGATAGGGCGCCATAACATTGTGTGTGTACGACATTTTGCCTTTGTGGAAGATTGCGACATACTAGGAGCAGAGGCATGTCTAAGCAGACATAGGAAGCAAATTAAACTAAATTTGAGTTGAATATTGTCATACATATTTTGACTGTAAGACCAGGAAGTCACTGGCAGGCCTATTGGTATATTAACTTTGAAGAAAAGAAAAGATTGTATTTCAGCTGAAGAAGAAGATGATGTATTTTGACAGGGGCGTTGAGACTATGTGGAAAAGAAGATACCCACTGTTATGAAGAAGTCACAATAAAGTTAAAGACTGTAGCTAATTTAGTTAGCTATTTTATCTGATCACAATACTTGTTTAATGATGTTAAATTGGTAGTGGTGGAGATAGTCAGCTGGAGACTTAGGGAGGCTTGTTCCTCTTGTTTCAGGGTTACATCACCCAGTTCAAGTTGGTCAGAAGTCGGAGCTGCAGCAGTTGAGGCAACCTACCGGTTGTTTCTTTATCAAAGCATACAAGTAGTAGCAGACTCCAGAATACACGGCAGTGGATCGTGTGCATTTTTCTCAAACCAGTCATCCAGGGTCTACACGGATACTAAGATAAGCCAAATCTTCAGGGCTTACATGCTGGCTCAAATATGTTCGATCCCCACCCTATTCAGTAACAGTTTGTGATATGATGTGAATACCAGTTTTCCCACTAGTGACTCTTCAGATAACAGTAGTCTCCACCAGGAAATAAACGTGTATAAACATTAACATATTAAGAGATATATTGGACTTATGTCCTTCTTGTGTAATTAATTTGATATAAAATCATAATTTCATTTTTAGTTAAACATTCCTGTCCTAAAAAATTTGAGGGACAGGAAAGTAAATTGTATATACATATATATCATAACTTTAAACCCAGTCTTGTTTATTCGATGTTAGTGAATTAAATTGTATTTGTTTAACGCATTTATCACAACATTTTCATTACCCTAGACATCAAGCCATATAAATAACATTACAAACACTAGATACCCAAAATAAATCGCAGAGTGAGATCGTACGGTGGTAGCAGTCAGGTACCCTGAGAACATCATACTCAACTATTAGACTCAGGGACTTGCATAGCTGACCTCACTCTGTAGACACATACTAACTACTTTCCTTTAACATCAAAACCCACCACATATATTGGGTTCCCGCCCCGGGATTTTTAATAGTAATAAAATTAATAATATTTATAAGGTGGAGAATTGTTTGAGTTGGCATAGCCCGTAGTTAATTAATTAGTCATAGCAGTTGTTAGTGGTTTAGTTAGAGTAAATATAATTTGGTACAAAAGATGGCAGATTTGGCCAAATTTAGATCAGCTGCTCTACAGATTGCAAAGGAAATGGGAATGAAGGGGCAAGTTCTGGTTCAATATGTAACCTCAGAATGCGATAAGTTCATTGAGAGAGAAGATAAGAGGTTAACTGAAGAAAAGAGGTTACAATTAGAAGATGCTAGAGAGGCTAGGAAATTAGAGGCTGAGCGGGAGGCTGAAATAAAACGATTACAACTGGAAGAAAAGAGATTAGAGGCAGAAACGGAAAAAGAAGAAAAGAGATTAGCGGCTGAAAAATAAAAGAAGAAAAGAGATTAGAGGCTGAAAAGGAAGAAAGAAGACAGGTAGCAGAAAGGGAAGCAGAAGAAAAACGGTTACAAAGGGAACATGAGCTACGACTAAGAGAGTTAGATTTGCAAGGCCATGCTCCTGAAATTGGTAACAGCCCATCTACCTCTGATGCTACTGCCAGTCAGGGGGCCTCCAACTCAGCCATGGGTTTCATCTAGACCCCTTTTTAGAAAAAGAGGATGACATTGAGTCATTCCTCTCTAGATTTGAAAGGTTAGCTACAAGTTATGGTTTAGAGAGGGAAAGGTGGAGCTTGAAAGTATCTCAAGGACATAGGGGAACCTCGTATGAGGTATTTTCCAAATTGAGCCAAGAAGATCAGGACGACTATGACATATTAAAACAGGCTCTTTTAATTAGATACGAGAAGAATGGTGAGTTTTATAGAAAGAGATTTAGAAATGCTAAGCTCCTGTCTGGGGAGACATATCCTCAATTCTCTGCAAGGTTGGAAACCTATATGGAAAAATGGACTGCTCTGGGGAAAACCCAAGACTTAAAGGAAATGATTATGATAGAGCAGGTGAGAGAGTCCATGGCTCCAGACATGAGAAAGTTTTTCATGGAACAGGGTGCGGAGAGATTAGATGATGTGCTCAATGTTGCTCAGAGGTATCAGGCAGCCCAGGCAGAAGTAGCTGGCGCTGAAAAGAAACAGGTAGACAATTATAAAGCTCCTCACCCCCATAATAAGTTTGATACTAGAGATCAGGGTAACAGGGGTAAACCCAACTATGATAGACCCAGGTTTGACTCGAGATATAAACCCGCAATTCAATGATAGGAAACCCTACAGACCGGAAAGTAAATATTGCAAATTCTGCAGAATGAATAACCATAATACAAAAGACTGTAGGAAGAAAAATATCCCTCCTTACCACGCTGCATGCCTTAAAACAGGAAACAAGGGACAGAAAGGAAAACCTACTGGACAGCAGGAACCTTATCATCCCCCTGTATGTGAAGATGTAGTATGTAAAGGGACCACCATCAGGTGCCTTTATGATACTGGATTGGATTTTTACTCAGTCGTAAGTTCTCACCTGGTTCACCCGGATCAGTATACCACAGAAACAGTGGAAATACAAGCGGCAACCAAGGAAGTAGCAACTATGACACTTCCCATAGCACGAATCAGTGTAAAAACACGCTATGTGGAAGGAGTGATTAGAGCAGCAGTGATAAACGAACCAATCTACCCTCTGATATTGGGGTGTAGATACGTCTTTTTGGGAAACCCCAAAAGACCTGTGATTATGGCAACAGTACAGACCAGATCACAAGCAAGGAAGGAGGATGAAAACCCAATAAATACTCATCCAGAGGAGATGAGGAAAGCACAGGCTGAGGATAGGTCACTAAAGCCGTGTTTCAAGAAACTCCCAAAATGCCATACACCTCCAAACAAAGGAGACTTTTATATGAAGAATAATCTCATGTATAGGAAGGCTGGAACTGGTTCCACTGGTCATGGACAGCTGGTACTTCCCACTTCATATAGAGAGAAGGTGATGGAGTTAGGACATGCGATTCCCTTCAGTTGTCATATGGGGGATCAGCGCCACAGGACAGCGTATAGCTTGTCATTACTTCTGACCAGGGATAACGGAAGATATAAAGAGATATGTCAAATCCTGCCCAAAATGCCAACGGGTAGCTCCAAAACATTGGACTGCCCCAGCAACTCTAAGGGAGATGCCAATCGTGGGAACTCCTTTCGAAAGAGTTGCAGTGGATATTGTGGGACCTCTCACACGTACCAAGAGGAGGAACAGTTACATCCTTACTCTGGTGGACACTTGTTCTATGTGGGGAGAGGCGGTAGCCTTGTCATCAATCGATTCGAAACATGTGGCAGAGGCATTACTTACGATATTCACAAGGTTAGGATTTCCCCACCAAATCTTGACTGATAATGGATCACAGTTCAAGGGGAGACTAACTGAGGAAGTTTTCAGGATCTTCCAAGCCAGGCACTTTCATTGTAGTCCGTATCACCCCCAAGGGAACGGCCAGGTGGAAAGGTTTAACGGGACACTTATTTCCATCCTGAGAAAGTTGGCACATGAGAAACCTGATACGTGGGATCAATACTTACACGCGGCTCTGTTTGCTTATCGTGAAGTACCCCATAATTAGACTAAAATGGCACCAGCAACACTGCTATTTGGGAGACCAATAAAAGGTCCATTGGAAGCCTTATTGAGGACGTGGACAGATGAGAAGGCAGAGGAGACTGTTACCTCATCATATCAGTATGTGAACGAGCTGACCACTCGCTTAAAAACTGGCTGGAAACTTGCAAATGATAACCTAAGACAAACCAGGAAGAAACATGCTGTATATTACAATAAGAAAGCGAAGGATAGGGAGCTAGCTGTGGGAGAGAAGGTGCTTCTTCTACTACCCGGCAGCAGCAACAAACTTCAAATTGGATGGCAAGGTCCATACACAGTTTTGGAAAAGGTATCTAGAACTAACTACAAGATAGACAAGAAAGGGAAAGAAAAAGTCTACCACGTGAACCTTCTAAAGAAATACAATGAGAGAAACAATGTGGAAGAGACACACTTAATGACCTTAGCCATAGCCACTGAGATGAAGAATGAACCTCTCACCTCTGTTGAATACCCACTGAAACCCTGTGAGACTCCTGCACAGGTAAAGATCAGTAAACATCTGACAAAAGGGCAGAGGGAGAAAATTCAAAAGGTTCTGGAGAATCATACAGACGTGGTAACGGACAAACCGGGGCACATAAACTTGTTGGAATATTATATGAAACTACTAGACCCAACACCCATCTGTATGAGAGCATATACTATCCCATTCGCAAAAGAAAAAGCTTTGAAAGAGGAGATAGATTATCTGTTACAAGAAGGGATTATTTCTCACAGTGAATCTCCGTATAGCTCCAGTGTGGTATTGTTGAGGAAACCCTCTGGGGAACATGGACTGTGCATAGATTACAGGAAACTGAATGCTGTCACAGAAAGTCAGGTGGATCCATTACCTGATACTAACCAACTGTTTGTCAGGTTGAACAAGGCAAAATATTTTTCCAAAGTAGATCTCAGCAAGGGATATTACCAAATTCCAGTGAAGCCTGAGATCCGACCTTATCTGGCGTTTAGCACATCGGAAGGGCACTATGAGTTTAACATGTTACCGTTTGGATTGAACAATGCCCCGACTGTGTTTTCCAGAATGATGCAAAAATTGTTGTATCCACTGAAAAACCCATGTATAACAAATTTCATGGATGATATCCTCATCGCGACGGAAACATTTGAAGAACACGTTAACTCTTTGAATATGCTATTTGATAGACTCAGAGAAGCAAATTTGACTGCAAGGCCAACAAAATGTTGTATTGGATGCAAGGAATTGGAATTCTTGGGACATACGGTACATCAGGGTAGCATGACCCCTGACCCCAAGAACCTGGAGAAATTACAGAGAGCACCCAGACCAGCGACTAAAAACGATGTGCGATCCTTTGTGTCACTTTGTGGCTTTTATCAAAAATACATTAAAAACTTTAACTCTGTGTGTGCGCCTCTGACGGATTTAACTCGCAAAGGAAAACCAGATAAAATTGAATGGTCGGCAGAATGTGAATTGGCATATAATGAGTTAAAGGAAAAACTCACCAGCAAGCCTATCTTGAAATTACCTGATTTGAGTCAGGAATTCGTGGTAAGAACGGACGCTAGTAATGTTGGCTTGGGGGCCACTTTGTTACAAAGGTCCTCTTCACCACCTGGGGAATTGAACCCAGTTACTTATGCCAGTCGCAAATTAAACCGAGCGAAACAAAATTACTCAACAATTGAAAAAGAATGTTTAGCTTTAGTCTGGGCGATCAAGAAGTTCCAGATCTATTTATATGGTAGAACATTCGTGGTACAATCAGATCATTAGCCATTAGTATTTTTGGCCCAGGAAAACATGGAAATGCCCGTTTATTAAGGTGGTCTTTGCTCATTCAACCTTACTCGTTTACCATTGAATACATTCCTGAATCGCAGAATGTTGGAGCAGAATTTTTGAGTAGGCACCCAGCTGCAGAAACCCAGGATAGTCATAGGGCTTAGTTGAGTTAATTTGATCAGGATTGTTAACACGGATTATAAAGATACACTGGGATGCATCCTTTTAAGGGGGAGGTGTGTAGTGAAATGCACCGTTTTTAACCCTCCCTCTCAAATTAAAATGATAATACGGTATTTGAATTTTGTTCCAATACGCCAAGATAGCTACCATTTCCCTACCCTACTCATATTTTTCAAACGTCCAATTCTAGTGACGTAAAGTTACCGTTTATAAACCGCTACTATAAAAATTTGAAAATTGTCAAGGACGATAAAATCTAATGCAAAATATTAGACACGAATTTTTTTTTAACTAACGTATTCTAAGAATCTATTATTAGTTACAACATGCGACAGTTGCCGTTAGACGTCGTTTTTCAGAACGTCGCATTTTCAAAAACGCCAACGAGAGGCATGCGATTTGAAACTATTAACGCCACGCGAATGTACCCATCCCCGATTACAAAAGGCTTTTTCGTTGCTCCGTACTAATTTTTAAATATAACATGATACCGTTTTGGAAGACGGCCAACACATGTTCCTTTTAATAAAAGACGGGAGACAGATAGAGAGAGAAGGGGTTAGTAGGGAAAAAGTCAAAACCAATTTGGGTATTTTCAAACTGAAACTAACGAACACATGAGTGCAGGGGAGCGAATGGGACTAAAGAAAGACAGAAAACGTGGATAAATGTTATGCATTCTATTGAAGGATGAATATAAAGGAAAAGACAGAATGGAATTAAAAGCAATAATGTTGTTTATTCAATACTATACTATTTCCCATAAAAAGGTATCTAGACTTATAAATAAAGAGAAAAGTACAAAGATGAAAACTTAGATAACGACGTAGATGAAAATCTACTGGATAGATAAAGGACATTAGCCTGATTAATAATCACTTTTCATCTTTTAGATAGCTTCAAAAGTGACTGAGTTATCGCATAAAATAAAATTTGCCAACACAGATATACGAACACACTGATATCCCAGCTCAATTTAAAAGTAACATTTTTCTAGTCGTTGCTTGGAAACAAGTCACATTGGCTTGCCTCATTTGATAGACACTACTAGGAGGAAGGGGAGAGGTATAACTTTGAAGTTTTGCCAGCGTAAGCGACACATAGTCTAAACAGTAATGTTAGAATCAGATGGACGAACTTATTGACAAACGTACATAAATGTTTGGGATTTTCAAAAATAAATGTTTGGGTTTTTCAAAAAAGAGTCAAATCGGTGTAGTTTAAACTGATTGGTTAATGTTAGAATAGACATAGGGAGAACAAAACTACCGCATCTGCTATGCAGGATGCCACTTGATAGATATTTTTCATACAAGCAAGGTTTCAAGCAGAGCAGAGCAAATAATTGCCATTGCGTCTATAGAAGCAGCTGTCTAAAAGTGACCATTGACAGCCTGTTAAACCTTAACATAGTGTGTGATTATTTCATTGATTGCGGTAAGATGAATAACCTTTTTAATACATTATTTGATGTAGAGGCCAACCCAGATAGGGCGCCATAACATTGTGTGTGTACGACATTTTGCCTTTGTGGAAGATTGCGACATACTAGGAGCAGAGGCATGTCTAAGCAGACATAGGAAGCAAATTAAACTAAATTTGAGTTGAATATTGTCATACATATTTTGACTGTAAGACCAGGAAGTCACTGGCAGGCCTATTGGTATATTAACTTTGAAGAAAAGAAAAGATTGTATTTCAGCTGAAGAAGAAGATGATGTATATTGACAGGGGCGTTGAGACTATGTGGAAAAGAAGATACCCACTGTTATGAAGAAGTCACAATAAAGTTAAAGACTGTAGCTAATTTAGTTAGCTATTTTATCTGATCACAATACTTGTTTAATGATGTTAAATTGGTAGTGGTGGAGATAGTCAGCTGGAGACTTAGGGAGGCTTGTTCCTCTTGTTTCAGGGTTACATCACCCAGTTCAAGTTGGTCAGAAGTCGGAGCTGCAGCAGTTGAGGCAACCTACCGGTTGTTTTTTTTTAATCAAAGCATACAAGTAATAGCAGACTCCAGAATACACGGCAGTGGATCGTGTGCATTTTCTCAAACCAGTCATCCAGGGTCTACACGGATACTAAGATAAGCCTAAATCTTCAGGGCTTACATGCTGGCTCAAATATGTTCGATCCCCACCCTATTCAGTAACAGTTTGTGATATGATGTGAATACCAGTTTTCCCACTAGTGACTTTTCAGATAACAGTAGTCTCCACCAGGGAATAAACGTGTATAAACATTAACATATTAAGAGATATATTGGACTAATGTCCTTCTTGTGTAATTAATTTGATATAAAACCATAATTTCATTTTTAGTTAAACATTCCTGTCCTAAAAAATTTGAGGGACAGGAAATTAAATTGTATATACATATATATCATAACTTTAAACCCAGTCTTGTTTATTCGATGTTAGTGAATTAAATTGAATTTGTTGAACGTATTTATCACTAATTTTCATTACCCTAGACATCAAGCCATATAAATAACATTACAAACACTAGATACCCAAAATAAATCGCAGAGTGAGATCGTAGGGCGGTAGCAGTCAGGTACCCTGAGAACATCATACTCAACTATTAGACTCAGGGACTTGCATAGCTGACCTCACTCTGTCCTCTGTCCACCAAGGTGTCCTATGTCTCTTGTTCCCAAGTCGGACTTCACCACATGCTTCTGCAGCAGCTGTCTGTATGGTGTCCTTGAATTTAAGCCAGAGGGTTTCCAAGTCATCAGGTTATTCTTCTTTGTTGCTCACCGCTGCAGCAATAAGCCCCTGATATCTGGTCTTAATTTCTGGCTCTCTCAGCTTGTAGGTCTTAATGCTCATTTCTCCTGTTCCTTCACTTAGTTTCTTGCGTGATGTTAGGCAGTTCCTAGGCTGATCAACTCTGTCAGTTGTTCTTTTGATGGTCAGCAGGTAGTGATCACTTCCAATCTCTGACCCCCTCCAGACTCTAGCATCCCGGACATACTTAAATGAGCTCCTCCTAACTATTGCATAGTCGATCACTGACTTCTCATTCTTTGTTGGTTCACATCTAGTGTAACCATGTATGCGCTTATGGGGGAACTTTGTGTTATTAATGATCAGATTCTGTTCACTGAAGAATCTAAAGAGTTGCTTTCCATTGTCATTAAGAGTATCGTCTCCATATCTTCCGATAACTCCACCCCATCTAGCATGGTCATTTCCAACTTTGGCATTGAAATCTCCGAGCATGATAATTTCATCTAGGCAGTCATCAGTAGTAGATTATGCGCAAAACGGTTAGTATTCAGGAGGCGCGCAGGAGGCGCGCCAGGAGGCGCGTGACTTTTATATAGCAAAAACGCCAGGTGGCGCCGATCGATTTCAGGCGGTAGATTTCAGACGGAGGCGCAGGCGGATGCGCGTGACTTTTTATATAAGGAAAAGGTGCAGGTGCAAGATGGCGGACTTGAGATAACAAGAAGAGGTTATATGGCGCAAGATGGCGAGATGACTTTTTATATAAGGAAATACTCAGTGTGCAGGTGGAGCATTAGGCGGATGGTGATGACTTTTTATATAAGAAAATACTCAGTGTGCAGGTGGAGCATCAAGCGGATGATGATGACTTTTTATATAAGAAAATACTCAGTGTGCAGGTGGAGCATCAGGTGGAGGCGCATGACTTTTTATATAAGGAAAATGTGCAGGTGGAGCATCAGGCGGGGGGTGATGACTTTTTATATAAGGAAATACTCAGTATGCAGGTGGAGCATCAGGCGGAGGGTGATGACTTTTTATATAAGGAAAATGTGCAGGTGGAGCATCAGGCGGCTGGTGATGACTTTTTATATAAGGAAAATGTGCAGGTGGAGCATCAGGCTGGGGGTGATGACTTCTTATATAAGGAAAATGTGCAGGTGGAGCATCAGGCGGCTGGTGATGACTTTTTATATAAGGAAAATGTGCAGGTGGAGCATCAGGCGGGGGGTGATGACTTTTTATATATAATAAACACTATATTACTATAAACCTAACATATACAAAATAAATAAGGACCCGAGTCAGTACAAATGATAAAAGTTACATACAGATTAATCGGTCAGTGAAAATTAAAAGCATACTAGTTTAGAAAAATAGCGTATTTTGGTTTTTAAAACAATACTGAACTATACATGGAAAAAGATAGAGATAATATAGTATAAATACAAACAACATATCACATTAAGTCACCTTGCTATAACCGTGGTTGAAACTAACATACACTTTAAAAAATACTTATATTTTCGTTATTTTAAAAGAAAGGGTAGATCAACTTGTCACTGTCTCGTGAACATGTTGGGTTTTAAATCAATATCTTTATCTTTGCTTCCACAACGCTCGCGCGGGGACCGTTCTGATATGTTAACAGCATAGAATAAAAAATAAGACTGTTTTATTTACCTGTTTATTCTCTCTCTCTCTCTCTCTCTCTCTCTCTCTCTCTCTCTCTCTCTCTCTCTCTCAGTTTGTTATATGTTTAATTTTAACGTTGTCTAAATTTTATGACTAACTTCTTTTGTTCCTCTTTTCTCAGATGTCTTCATCTCGATATACTTGCTCACACTGCAGTCGGTCTTTCACCCGTAACCGTGACCTAACTCGGCATATGAACACGGTGCATGGGGAGCAGATCTACGATTGTTCTTTATGTGGTAAAAACTTCACCCTATCGACCAATCTGAAACGGCACATAGAAAATAAACATAGACCCGTTTCCAGCATGGAACAGACAGACACATCAGTGGTACAAAACAACATAATATGTATCCGATGTGGACAGACTTTCACCCGCCGTGCCGACCTATTGCGCCACTGCAAGGTCGCGCACTCGTTGACTCTGCTCTCTTGTGCGCTCTGTGGCAAAAACTTTACGCGGGCTGATAACATACGGGTACACCTAAAACAACAACACCCCTCTATCCCTACTCCACCATCAAGCCAGAAACCAGCCCCATCAGGTCTCACAACACCTACTTCAACAATGACCCCTTTCACGTCAGCTACAACCCAGAATCGAACATCCTCAGGTGCCACAGCAATACCAGACTTATCGAGAATGTCACCACCTTCAACATCGGCGCAGTACTATCAACCATCATCTGCTGGGGCAGGCGACACAGTCTCTTCCAGAACATCATCATCAGCACCTGTAACATCAGCGCACCAACACACACTAACATCAGGTGCCATTTCAGCTGCAACAATTCCCTCCACCCCATCTCAACCAACCTATACAAAAGCTGGAGGCCAGACCAAGAAACGACCAATGTCTAGTCATAAAATCTCTAATAAAAAAACTCGCTTGTCCTCTGACCAAGACAGTTTAGGTGACTTACCAGCTGACATTAAAGAAATATATACACAGAATTGGAGTGCGATCAAGACACATACAAACAACCACAAATATTTGTCCACATTCACTTTTTTCCATAATAACGAAAATATTGACTGGGCCCGTCTCTTGCTCCCTGTATTCACACAACAGACAAAACGTTTCAAGATTAACTACAGTTTCCACATCATCTTACGCCACAGAGAAACAAACGAATTAAGATTTTTTCATGCCTCACATAACAATGCGAACGTCTTAGATCAACCTCACTTAGTCAACAACATTACAGATTTCAAATCTTTTCTCTCACAATTACACGACAGCGACATTATCACACATGCACAATTAAACAGACCAAACACAAAATATTATGTCGAAGCAGTCCCGGCGACCTCGTTCTACCTCTACCACATTCAAGACCACCCAATCGATTGATCAAACACCACAACAAAATAGACAAAAATACGTTTTAGAAGTCCTCAACACCCAACAAGACCAGGGCGGGAAAAAATATTGGGTTTCGAACACACAACTCTGCCATCTACACATATGAACAACACCGCAACTCCCTGTCTTACTTTTACATCAAAAGACAGGTGCATCCTGACAATGTCACCACCTCGCCCCTCAACGTCTAAACTCTCTGTACACCAATCAAAAACCATACCACCCATGTACACACACAAACACACACAGACACCTAGGTATATGCACGCGCCCTCACAAGACAAAACAAACCCAATACAATACACAAACTCCCTACCCAAAAATATCTCTCTTCCACTATGTACACCAAGCAAAAACCATACCACACAGACACCTACAGCCGAACACACACACACACCCATGAGTCATCACCCCAACACAATACACGCTCTGTCCTATTTTTTTACGACGACAATGACGACAATGTGACGACACATCTCCCTCAACCTCTATAGTTGGTCTGGTCTGCAGTTGTACCCGGTGATATTACCTTTTATGTCTTCCAATAAAACCACCCTCCCTCTTACCAATCTGTGATCATATAATGTTATTTGAAAACACACCTCCCGTCTTCCAATATATAAAATGTACACACCTCTTACCAATTTATACTCATATAATGTTATTTGAAAAATACTGTCCATGAATCTTACCAATATAAATATATATAAAATATTGTACAACGCCACAATATGATATTGTTATTTGAAAAATAAAATCTATTGGGTTTCACCCCACGTCAATACAGTCATAAGTTATTTTTCCCGCGCAACCACATCGACGAGTCACGACCTGGCTAACACACGTGTCTGCTCACACGATCGATTTTCGACGAATCAAATCCTAGCTAGGGCACGTCTAAAAAAACCCAGATTGAACTGGTATTCCTGCATATAAACACTTGGAGACACTCATACTTTATTAACGCAGTGATAACGACAGATACATCTCGTTGAAAATGACTGCTCCCACCAACTGGGTCTACATCAAGAGAGGTGATGAAATGCTTAAACCTTTGGGTAGTGGTCTGAAGGCTGCGTCTGTAAGTGTTTACCGAGGCCAACCTTTACTACACGTGCGAAGATACTTTGGTGAATCCTACCTCAAGTTTCCTACCAAACACGGCATTACGTTAACTCGCCCTGAGTTTGAACATTTCTTAACGTTACAGGGCGAAATCCTCGCCGAATTCGACCGACTACAGCCACCAAGCACGGATACCTATCCAACTACGGGTACCAGTACCACGTTTGATTAGTACATCAATTCCAGTTGTTACCAACCAACAGAACCGAGTTGGTTTCCTACCACAGACCTGGCCGATGTCACTAATCTACCGTCGAAGAAGATGCCTACTTCCACTAACCTGTTTGACGAATACATGAACTCTAATTGATCAATATCACCAGATCCGAGTTGGGTTCCTACGACCACTACCACAGACACCCACCTGACCGATGTCCCTAATTACCACCTCCACTAACCTGTTTGACGAATACATGAACTCTAAATGTGTAATATCACCAGAACCGAGTTGGTTTCCTACGACCACCGCCACAGACCTAACCGATGTCCCTAATCTACCACAGAAGAAGAAGAAACCTACCAAGCGATTGAGATTTGTCCTTTAGTATTTGACAAAATAAAAAAATATATTAACTAAAATTCTTCTTTTGTTACCTATATCGTCTGTTGTATTTCGTCTAATTGTTTGTCTAACTGTTGTAAAATAACTGTTGTGTGTCTCAATATATCGTCTAACTGTTGTAAAATATATCGTATAACTGCTCGTTTAACTGTTGTAAAATAACTGTTGTAAAATATATCTCAATAAATATCGTCTTCTTGTTATCTCAAAGTCTAACTATTATCCTCTTCCTATTGTCTCAAGTCTCAAAGTTTTCCTATTATCTATAAATATACCTCTAACTATTAACTTCTTCCTATTATCGCCTTCTTGTTATCTATAAATAGCTTCCTGTTATCTAAAACAACATATATTACTATATAAAAAGTCATCACCATCCGCCTGATGCTCCACCTGCACACTGAGTATTTTCTTATATAAAAAGTCATGCGCATCCGCCTGATGCTCCACCTGCACATTTTCCTTATATAAAAAGTCATCACCAGCCGCCTGATGCTCCACCTGCACATTTTCCTTATATAAAAAGTCATCACCCTCCGCCTGATGCTCCACCTGCACATTTTCCTTAAATAAAAAGTCATCACCAGCCGCCTGATGCTGCACCTGCACATTTTCCTTATATAAAAAGTCATCACCCCCCGCCTGATGCTCCACCTGCACATTTTCCTTATATAAAAAGTCATCACCAGCCGCCTGATGCTCCACCTGCACATTTTCCTTATATAAAAAGTCATCACCCCCGCGTGATGCTCCACCTGCACATTTTCCTTATATAAAAAGTCATCACCCTCCGCCTGATGCTCCACCTGCATACTGAGTATTTTCTTATATAAAAAGTCATCACCCCCCGCCTGATGCTCCACCTGCACATTTTCCTTATATAAAAAGTCATGCGCCTCCACCTAATGCTCCACCTGCACATTTTCCTTATATAAAAAGTCATCACCAGCCGCCTGATGCTCCACCTGCACATTTTCCTTATATAAAAAGTCATCACCCCCCGCCTGATGCTCCACCTGCACATTTTCCTTATATAAAAAGTCATCACCAGCCGCCTGATGCTCCACCTGCACATTTTCCTTATATAAAAAGTCATCACCCTCCGCCTGATGCTCCACCTGCATACTGAGTATTTCCTTATATAAAAAGTCATCACCCCCCGCCTGATGCTCCACCTGCACATTTTCCTTATATAAAAAGTCATGCGCCTCCACCTGATGCTCCACCTGCACATTTTCCTTATATAAAAAGTCATCACCCCCCGCCTGATGCTCCACCTGCACATTTTCCTTATATAAAAAGTCATCACCAGCCGCCTGATGCTCCACCTGCACATTTTCCTTATATAAAAAGTCATCACCCTCCGCCTGATGCTCCACCTGCATACTGAGTATTTCCTTATATAAAAAGTCATCACCCCCCGCCTGATGCTCCACCTGCACATTTTTCTTATATAAAAAGTCATGCGCCTCCACCTGATGCTCCACCTGCACACTGAGTATTTTCTTATATAAAAAGTTATCACCATCCGCCTAATGCTCCACCTGCACACTGAGTATTTCCTTATATAAAAAGTCATCTGTACATGGGGGTGGTAGTAGTTAGTTTGTGTGTTGTGTGGTGGGTTTTTTGTTGGTTGTGGGGGGGGTTTTGGGTGGTGGGTGTGGTTTTGTGGTGGGGGGGTGGTGGTTTGGGGGGTTATTTTGGGGTTGTTTTTGGGTTTGGGTTGTTTATGGTGGGTTTGGGGGGTTGGGGGTTGGGGGTTTTGTGGGTTGGGGTTTGGGGGGGGGGGTTTGGGGGGGTGGGTTTTTGGTTTGGTGGGGTTGTTTTTTGGTTTGGGGGGGGGGTGGGGGGGGGTATGGGGTTTGGTTTGGGGTATGTTGGGGGGGTTGGGTGGGGGGGGTTGGGTTATTTGGTGGGGGGGTGGGGTGTGTGGTTTGGTGTGGGGGGTGTATTTGTTGGGGGGTGGGTGGGGGTGGGGGGGGGGTGGGGTTTTTTGGGTGTGGGGGGGGGGGGGGGTTGGTTTATGTAATTGGGTGGGGGGGGGGTTGTTAAGGTTTTGGTTTAAGGGGGGGGGGTGGGTTTGGGGGGTTATTGTGGGGGGATGGGGGGTTTGTTGTTGTAGGGGGTTTTTGTTTTATGGGGGGGGGGGGGGGGTTGGGGGGGGGGGGGGGGGGGGGGGGGGGGGTGTAGGGGTGGGGGGGTGGGGGTTGGGGGGGGGGGGGGTGGGGGGTAAGTGTGGGGGGTGTTATGGTGGGGGGGGGGGGGGGTGGGTTTTTGGGGGGGGTTGTGGTGTGTTGTTGGTGTGTTTGTGGGGGGGTATGTTGGGTGTGGGGGGGGGGGGGGTGGGGGGTTGGGTGTTTGTGGGTTTTGGGGGGGTTGGGTGTTGGTTTTTTGGGTGTGGGGTGTGGGTTTGGGTGGGGGGGGGGGGGTTGGGGGTGGGGGGTGGGTTTTTTGTTGGGGTTGTTGTGGTTTGGTGGGGGGTGGGGGGGGTTGGTTGTTTTGGTTGGGGGTTTTTGGGGTTGGTTTTTGTTGTTTGGGGGGGGGGGGTTGTGTTGTGGTGGGGGGGGGTGTTTGTTGTGGGGGGGGGTGGGGGGGGGGGTTGGGGGGTTTGGGTGTTGGTTTGGGGGGTGTGGTGTGGGGGGGGGGGGGGGGGGGGGTTTTTTTGGGGGGTATTTGGTGGGGGTTGGTGGGGGTTGTGGGGTTTAGTTATTGGGGGGGGTTTGGGGGGGTGTGTGGGGTGGGGGTATGGTGTGGGGGTGGGTGGGGGGGGTTTTTGTGGTGGTTGGGGTGGGGGTTGGGGTGGGGGGGTGGGGTTGGGGGGGGGGTGGGGGTATTGGGGGGGGGGGGGGTATTTTGTTGGGGGGGGTTGGGTTTGTTGTGTTTGGGTTGGGGTGGGGGGTTATGTATGGGGTTGTGTGGGTTGTTTTGTTTTTGGTTAAGTGGTATGGTTGGGGTGTTTTGGTATGTGGGGTTTGGGGGGGGGGGTTTGGTGGGGGGGGGGGGGGTTGGGGGTTTTGTTTTGTATTTGTTTTGTTTTGGGGTTGGGGGGGGGGGGGTTGTGTTTGGGGTTTTGTTTAGGTGGGGGGTGGGGGGTTTTGGTGGGTTTTGGGGGGGGGGGGTTTTGTGGTGGGGGGTGGTGGGGGGGGGGTATTTGGGGTTGGGGTTGGGTTTGTTGGTGGGGGGTTTGGTGGGGGGGGGGGGTTGTTGGTGGTGGGGGGGTGTGGGTTTTGGGGTGGGTGGGGGGTTGTTGTTTGGGGGGGGGTGGGGGGATTTGTGGGTTGTTGGTTGTTGTTGTTTGGGGGTGTTGGGGGTTTTGGGGGGTTGTGGTGGGGTGGGGGGGGTTTGTTGTTTGGGGTTTTGTGGGGTTGTTTTTTGGGGGGTTTTGTGTGGGGGGTGGGGGGTGGTTTGTGGGGGGGGGGGTTTGGGTGTTTGGTGTTGGTTTTGGGGTGGGGGGGGGTTTTTTTTTGGGGGTGTTTGGTTTTGTTGGGGTGGTTTTGTGTTTTTTGTGGTTTTGTGGGGTGGGGGGTGGGGTTTGTGGGTTTTTTTTTTTTTTTTTTTTTGGGTTTTTTTTTGGGTTTTTTTTGGTTGTTTGGTGTTTTGGTTTGGGGGGTTTGGGGTTTGGGGGTTTGTTTTTTGGTTTTTTGGTTTTTGGTTTGGTTTTTGTTTTGTGGGGGGGGGGTGGGGTGGGTTTGGGGGGGTGTTGTGGGGGGGGGTTGGGTTTTGGGGGTGGGTGGTTGGTTTTTTTTTTGTGTTTGTGTTTGGGGTTTTTTGTTTTTTTTTTGTTGGGGTTTTTTTTTGGGGTGTTGGTTTGGTTTTTTTTTGTTTGGGTTTGGGGGGGGTGGTGGTTTGTTGTGGGTGTTTTTTTTTTGGTGTTGGTTTGGGTTTTTTTGTGTTTTTTTTTTGTGTTTTGGTGGGGGTTGTTTTGTTTTGTTTTTTTTTTTTTTTGTGTTGGGGTGTTTTTTTTTGTTTTTGGTGTTTGGGGGGGGTGTTTTTTGTTGGGGTTTTGGGGTTTTTTTTGTTGGGTTTGTTTGGGTGTTTTTTTGGTTGTTTTTTTGGTTTTGGTTTTTGGGGTGTTGGGTTTTTGTTTTTTTGTTGGGGTTTTTTTGGTTTGTTTTTTTTGTTTTTGGTTTTTTTTTTTTTTTTTTTGTGGTTTTGGGGTGTGTTTTGTTTTTTTTTTGTGTTTTTTTTTGGGGTTGGGGGGGTGGGTTTTTGTGTTTTTTTGGTTTTTTGGTTGGGGGGGGGTTTTTTTGGTTTTTTTGTTGTTTTTTTGTGTGGTTTTGTGTTTTGTTTGGTTTTGGGGGGTTTGTGGGTTTGTTGTGGTTTTGTTTTTTTGGTTTTGTTGGGTTTGTTTGGGGTTGGGTTTGTTGGTGTTTTTTGTTGTGGTTGTGTGGGATGGTTTGTGTTTTTTTTGGGTTGGGTTTTGGGTTTGTTTGGGTGTTTTGTTTAGTGGTTTTTTTTGGGGTTGGGGTTGGTTGGTTGGGTGGGTTGGGGGGTTTTTTTTGGGTTTTGTGTTTTTTTTGTTATTTTTTTTTTTTGTTTTTGGGGGGGTTGTATGTTTGTGGGTTGGGTTTTTTTGGTGGGGTTTGGTGTTTTGGGGGGTTTTTTTTTTTGGTTTTTTTTTGTTGGTTTGGGGTGTTTGGGGGTGTTTTTTTTGTTTTTTTGGTGTTTGTTGGGTGGGTGTTTTGTTTTTTTTGGTGTGGTTGGGGTTTGGGGTTTGTTTGTTTTTTGTGTTTTTTTTTGTTGTTTGTGGTGTTTTGGGGTGGGGTTTTTTTTTGTGGTTTTGGGTTGGTTTTTTGTTTTTTTGTGGGTGGGGTTTTTTATTTTTGTTGTTGGGTTGTGTTTTTTTTGGGGGGGTTTGTTTTTTTGGGTTGTTTTGGGGGTGTATGGGGTTTTTGTGTTTGGGGGGGTATGTTTTTGGTTTTTGTTTTGGGTTTGGTGTTGTTGTTTGTGTGGGGGTTTTATGGTGTTTTTGTGGTGGGGGTGTTGGGGTATTTGTATGGGTAATGGTGGGTGGTAATGATTGTATGTAATTTAAGATGTTTTTATGTTGTTATTTTGGAAGGCTTGTATGTTGTATTATAATTATGTGGGTTGTATGTTTGTATGTATGTGGTATGGGGGTTTGTTGGGGGTAACTGGGTTATGGGGGGTTGGTATGGGGTGTGGTTGGTTGTATTTGGGGTTGTATGTATGGGGGGCACAACTGTATGTGGGGATGGAGTTGGTGGGGGGGGGGTATGTGGAGGTGTGGTTGGGGGGAAGGTTTAAAATTGGGGGTGTTAATGTAACAGGGGTAAAATGTGTTTTTGGGGTGTGTTTACAAAGTTTTGGTTGTTGGGTTTGTTGGGGTGGGGGGGGGGTGGGTGTTGGGGTTGGGTTGGGTGGTTTTTGTGGGTTGGTGTTTAGTTTATTCTGTGCAGGGGGGCGAGGGAAGTGTCAACCAGATTAGCTGGAGAACCTTTCCTGTAGACTCTGCGTCCAAGCTCGTCCCACAGATGTTCTATAGGGGACATGTCTGGTGATAGGGCAGGCCAATCAATCGTCACAATGTTCTGCTGCTGTAGATATTACTGCGTAATGCATGCGGTGTGCGCACGTGCGTTATCCTGCTGGAGAAGCTGCAAGTCTGGATAATTTGTGAACGCAGGAGCAACCAATACATCCAGAACCTCATCTCGATATGTCACAGCATTAACATTTCCATGGAAGACAATGGTGAAAACTGCAAAGTGAATACTGCTCTCCACACCGTCGCCAAATCCGCATAAGTCCATCAGCAAAGGATATGTTGAATCTGCTCTCGTCTGTGAATAGGACAGCATTCCCCTGCAGTCTAGTCCATCTGACATGTTGCTCTGCCCATTGCAGGCGCTGCTGACGATGTATGTGAGTCAAGTTTGGCCGGACATAAGGTCGTCTTGCAGTAAGGCCTGTATCTCTGAGTCGTCGTATGACTGTCATTCGAGAGACTTGCCCACGTCTACCCACTATTGCTCTTGCTGTTTGACTTGCCGGGAGAGAACGATTCCTTAGGGGACAGCACAATATGACAATCTTGCGCAGGGGTAGTAACTCGTGGTAGGCCACTCTGAAGTCTATCCCGGGCACTGCCAGTGGTTCCATAACGTTCATTGAGACGTACAATAGTGCTGTGGTGGCAATTCATCCTTCTGCCAATGGCCCGCGAGCTCATTCCGGTCTCCAACATACCAATGGCTCGTTGGCGGTCGTTTTCAGATAGTCGTGGCATTTCAAGCACATGTACTAGGTGTTTTGTCTCAACGGCCTTTTTATACCGAGTATACTGCCACAAAGCGTACACATTTTCAGGGTCATAGCTGTTGGGAATGGTGTTGTACGTGTAACTTTCATTGTTTTCATGTAGTCTGTACACAAACCCGTGCGTTGAATCATGCACTTTCCATTCCAGCAGCCATTCGCTCTCTACCTTATGACAAACACGGGGAAAATCCATTCCCACACTTTTTTTTCCCAGCTTCTCGGCATCAGTATATATAATAGTAGTGCGTTTTTAATGTGCTTCAATATATATATATATATATATATATATATATATATATATATATATATATATATATATATATATATATATATATATATATATATATATATATATATATATATATATATATATATATATATATATATATATATATATATATATATATATATATATATATATATATATATATATATATATATTTTTTTTTTTTTTTTCTTTAACCCACAATAAACTATTCAAGTATGAATATGATAAATTCCTAAGTTGAACGTATTATTTTACAAAAAGCATAAATTGTACAGCATGTTCAGTTTAGAACTCTGAAACGACGACTTTCTCAATAACATGACGCTAATTTCCTGATCAAAATGCCTTCCACATAGACGACATCCAGACATCTAATTTGTTGAAGAGATGTTTTATGAGCCGCAGTTCTCAGTCTAAATTTTATTACTCGATCTCATCGTGGACAAGAATAATATGTTTGCTTGTTATATCTTACTTTGGAGTATACGAATGTGTTTCATACGTAATTGAATATGGTCATATATACAGATATCCCCCGCTTTTCGAAAGTTCGCTTTACGCCACTTCGCGTTTACGAAAGACCTACATTAGTACCTGTTTTCGCTTACCAAAGAAATCCGAGGAGGATTTTCGCTTTTACGAAAACAGGAGAAAAGCAGAAATATCGTGCAGCGTTTGTTTTGCAGCGAGCGTTATCTACACTCAGCATCAAGCCGCCATAGCTTTGGACTATGAACATCTGTGCTTTATCTCGATTTATTTTGTGCATCCGCTAGCAAGATCTGTCCTAAGGTATCAGAAAAACCTAAGAGAGCTCGTAAGGGTGTTACGCTTAGCGTAAAACTGGACATAATTAAGCGTTTACGTCGTGGTGAACGAAATAAAGACATTGTGTGTGCGTTTTTCTTGCCTTAGTCCACCATTCGTACTATTTGCACGCAGAGAGAAAGAATCTTGATAGCTACCGAAGTTACTATTGGTTCTGTTAGTAGCAAAGTGGTCTCGTTTAGTCGGCATCCAGTAAGGGATAAAATGGAAAGTCTATTGCTTGAGTGGATTGATGGGTGTACAAAGCGTGGTGTTCCGTTAAGTTATCTTATACTTACGGAGAAATCAGTCAGTCTTTTAATAAGCTGAAACAGAAGGCACTAGACGATGGTGATGAAAGTGTTGCGAAAGTGTAATTTAAAGGCAGTCATGGGTGGTTTGATCGATTTTTGAGGCGAGGTACGATTTGCTAGGTTATTTTTTGGGTCTGGGAACGCTGAAAAAATTTTCCATTATAAATTATTGGTAATGTGGCAAAATAACAATTAGGCAACCACAGCTGAGGTTCAAAGATGTGTGCAAGAGAGACATGAGGGCACTGGACATAAATCCAGTAACCTGGGAGGACGAAGCTGCCGATCGCACCAAGTGACGATGCTCTCTACGGCGCCACCTCAGATTGGGCGAAAAGAAGCTCTCACTGCAAGCAGAAGAGAGGAGACAACATCTAAAAGAACACTAGGAAAATAAGCAGCTGAGGGCTGTCACCTCGGGGTGCACTCCTATAGTCAGTTATGACTGAAGGGGCTTTTATTATATATATATCTTCCCCGGGGGGTCTCGTAGGTGAAAAATAAAGAACATAACTACTGCTACGCCCCTCCACATGTCGTACAAGGTGATTATGAGATTGAGCATGGGGCTAGCAACCTGATTATGTACAAAAAGAGCTGCTACATAAACCACAACTGTAGGAGCATATCAACGTTTTGTGCATGCTTCCTGCAAAAGGGGCGGGGGGTGTGTGACGTGTACTGGAAAAGAGCCTACAGTAATCTGACAGCTTATTGTAACTCTATGTCATGAAATATTCTAATCCACATATATAAATTATTAGGTAAATATGAAGCCTAACAAATAAAATTAATAAAGAGAAGAGCAATGGTAAAATAACAGTGCTGTCACAAAGAATGTACTCGAAATCCCCCTTGTTTTCTGCTTCGTCTGCAAATTGTAACGCTTTCACGTTGATATAAAAGCTTACTGTATTATTACCCGCCTTCTTCAATGAAACGTGTGCTGCATTTCTAAGAAAAACATTGAGACGTACTGCGTAATGACCTAAATTAATCCTAACATTAATTATATTACGTTACCAAAACGAACGAACAGATGGACAAAAGGATAGCGAGAGGGGAGGGCTGAAAATCAGGAACGCATGCAACACGCGACGCGCGATATACAAATGCTGCCATCACGCGTGTAAGTCTACATGCACTAAATTTTTGTCAGACGGACAGTGATAAAATACACTACCCTTTCCCAGAGTTAGGTTTATAAATCATAACAGACTCTTATTAGAAAAGATAACAATAGATGGGTTTACGTTTGAACACATAACAGTACCCAGACAGCACATCTTCGAAACAGGAGGTAGAAGAAATTGCATATTTTGAACGCAGCCACGTAGCTCCTTTAAATTAGTATTTTTGGGTTCCTTAGGGCTTGCTGACAAATAATATGTAAAACGTTACGCAAATAGTCCAGGAATTAATAAATTATACCCAAAATAAAATATTGGGGGTGCCTGACAGCATAAAATCATTTCTGCTCATAAGATTTTTTTTAACGTGTTTGAAAAAAATTTACGTTACAGAAATAGCCTACCATGTAAACTCCAAATTGATTGGAGCGCAACAAATGAAAGCCTAACCACGATTGGTCGGGCTATAAATACTATCTTGGTTGTTAGGGGAGACGGGAAAAGATAACATTTTTTCAAACACTTATCGAAACGTGGCTCATTGGCCAGTCTCGCTGATATACACACTTGGGAGCGTTAGTTCGAGACCACTTGTTTAAATGATCCTGATAAAGCATCAGTGCGTTGAAGCCAGCTAAAATTTTGCTCAATAAAAGCCTGGAAGATAAGCAGATGGAAATTTGTGCCAGTTTGTGCCAGAATTCATTGCTAATCAACGTATCTGTGTTATTCGTATGAATTGTGGTAAGCTTGAACCATTTAATATCTTTTAATGAAAATTGAATGTGAATTGTTGATTTATGCCTGTATATATATGTGTAGTTCAGTGGCAAACGTGAGGTAAAGCCTAAAATGCTCCAGCCTGAACAGAGGGTGTCGGAGAGAAGTAAAACGGCATGGAATGGCCAAATAGTACACTGACACCTGGATGATTGATTAGACAGAAATAATGCTGGAAGTGCAGAGGCGTAGTGACCATTAAGGATGGTAATGCTGGTATAAAGTATTTCAGATGAAGCTGACTGTTGGCCTAACGCTCTGAACGCAATGTTTGTGATGTATTGTGATCAGTGTAAAAAGAAAATATAAATTAGTTATGAAGTAGAAGGTACATCCTTCTTGATTTCAGGGACAGTGGTCTTGATGGTACTGAGCAGCACCTAGTCAGAGCTTTGCTGACTCCAGAGTCGGACAGCATACTCCTTGGTCTTTTTAGCTATCAGTGAGGTGTCTCCTGAGCCCAGAGGAGAATTCGAGCAGAGGAGTCCTTTCCTGCCGCCATCACGCCAGATAAGCGAATTGGCCAGCTGAGCTCAACATTATGTCCCCTCATCTTGAACTGACTTTTTAAAATTAACATTAAGAGGGGAATTTACTTGTCTTAAAATCAGGAACTGTGAACATCTCCAATACTGGTCCCTAAAGACAAACTATTGAAGTCATGATGACAAATACCAACAGAGCTTGAACAAAACAAAACCAGTATTACCTCATTTTACTACTACACAACTGACACACATAGAACATTCGTAATAATATATGTCACTACAATATTCATATTAAATACATTCTGTACATAACTTGTAATTTAAATTGATTGTGATTCCTGGTTCCCTTGTAGTTGAATCAGGACACATATTCATTCATGCCAGTAATGAATACATATTGTTATTTGAAAGTTTATCAGTGACTCTTTTAAGATATCTTTGTAGAGTGTTATATGTATGTGAGTGTCACAGTGTTGTCAAGAGTAGTGGATTAAATTAAATTGTTTATCTGTCTGTTGTTGTGACTTACACTTCATCATACACATACCCTAGACACATAACGTAGCATCACACTATTCCAGAATAATTCTGACTGAGATATATAGATTTGTGGTAGCAAGTAAGGTTATCTATAATACACTACTCTTAATAGATATAGATACCTTCACAGCTGATCTCAGTCAGTACACTAAGTTCCCTATGGGTATTTATAACATCCCACTTCACCACACTCTATAGCTGCTCTCTGATTTACTAGCTAAACATGCATCATATCAACTGTCTATTTCTGCAACGTACCATTTTGTCCCCGCCTTCTTTTCTGCAGACACGGGCTAACGCAGTGTTTACCATCTTTGTTGACCTGTCAGTCATAACAGGAAACAAATTACGCTTGTTTTACCACGTTCCACTCACGCGAGCTTATCTGTCAATCACATAATACTTGACAGACAGCACGTGAGAGAGAGAGAGAGAGAGAGAGAGAGAAAGAGAGAGAGATAACAGACTTCTCTGAAGTTGCTCAGGGGAAATAAAAAAATCCCTAATATCCTTTGATCTCGAAACACGAGCATTCTACAGGTAAAACCGCTAGTAGAACAGAAAGTCTTTGATGTTGGTCAAAGCTCCAGTCGAGAACCTCTGGAAGACCGAACCGTAAGCCTTCCATCTTGATACGTCTAGCTTCTGAATTTTTGTTCTCACACAGGAGCGCGAAATAACGCATTAGAGATGAAAGAAATCCAATGATATATATTTCTGTTTTCTTTAACCCAACCATCAGTCGTCACTCAGAATTTGAGAAGAATCTAGCGCGCAGCCTTAAACCATTTCTTTTGGATTGTTATAAGTGATTCGTGGAGATTTAATTCTGTATTTCTGGTAAAAGGAAAATAGTTCTAAGCGTTAGAAGTATTTCACGGTGATAGCTTTAAAGTTAAACACTTATACTTCACTTAGATTTTTTCTTGCTAGTAAGGCGTATTAAATAAAATAACGCGTTGCGATTTTCATAACCAGATATTCAATTAAAATGTTAAACCCCACCACCGCGCTGGTGTAGTGGTTACCTAACTGCGCTGGCGACCGGGTGACCCAGGATCAAACCCGGGCGAAGACATTTGAAGATTTTCGTCGACCGGGATTTGGACTGGATTAACTCGTGCCCTGACAAGAACATTTGAAGGATTTTCGTCGACCAGGGACTGGCGGCTCCTGAGCCGACCCAGCTCTAATGGGTACCTCCGAAATCGGCGAGTATTTGTCTGAATGGCGAGGAACACCTGCCTCTGTACAAGAAAAAAGGGATACTCACGTAAACATCAGTCTCAGGTTAGACATAATAGCCTGAGATTTCGCCTCGAGTATTAACGGGCCTACGAAGGAAAAAAAAAACCCCACCACCGACGCTACATAGCTGAGACGAGGCGGTAAGTTGTGTTTACAGTGTAGACGGTTAACCAGACCGAACTTAGAGGTGTTAGAACGACTGACAGTGGGAGGACAGAATACGGGTTATATTTAATATTATGATTTTTGTTATTATAGCGTCTATTAATTTTTAAAAGCCATACGACAAATTAACAGACACCGACAATTTACTAGATACTAAATGATAGGTTATAATTTGTATGTGGCGCATTGTGAGAAGAAAATAATAAATAACACACTGTGCGTGTGACTGCCAGCCGCGAGAAGGGGCTGGAGAGTCTTCATTGACTCAGTCCGACTCACATTCGCGGCCAGCCGTGTCTGAGTGTAAGGCGTAGGGAAGAACACCGTGTGTCTTTTAAATTCGTCAGGATTTGACACAGTAGAGGAGAGACTATCGTGTCACAGTCTATATATATTTATATTTACATAGAGTGGTAGCATTTTCCAATAAAATGTTTCTTGTATTTTTAGCAGACCTGATTCCAAGTGGACGAACCAGCGGTCTTTTCTTTTCCTTTTCTATTTCCAAGGTTAAGCGTGTACAAGCCGAAGACACTGTATGACTATAAATTATCCTACTGGACTTACAAAATCCAGGAAACTATTTTATCAGCCAACAGTGGCGTATATCTGAAACATTATTACTATTTTCCCCAACACCTGACAGTTGTAATCCCAGTGGAGTACCAATCTTTACACAGTGCAGGAGTGGCCCTCTGGCAAAGGGTCAGCCGATAAAAAATCCACCATCATCATTTGTAACATTTGTAGCACCGGATTATTCCTGAACTCTAGAAGTGTTCTCCTCTCTTAAATGGTAAACCACCAAGGACCCTCACATATTCAATATTTGTAGTAACCCTATAACCAGATACAATTTTCAGCCGAGCGGGAAACAAGACTGTTTTCCCCGCCCGCCCTCAACACTGCAATAGTTGTCGCAACGAAATTATTCAGTTGTAGTTCCTGTATCTAGAATCACATTCCGCTGTGCACCCATCGGAGGAACGGTGCTAGTTTTTTTAGAACAGTGAAGATACCCCTTTATGACTCATATCGTCACCAGGATTTATCGTGGAAGTAAACTTATTCGGCTTTCACCACATTAGTTTTTCTTTTGGATGATCTGCTGCAAATTTCTGTCCTCGACAGCTGGGGGTGATACACTAATCAACAGTAAAATAGGGATTATGTTCATGGAATAAATTTACCAAGGGATACCACAGACCCAAGGGAAGAAAATACAAAATAGGTAAGAGTGTGAGAGGTGGCCACATGAATGAGTGAGCGTGTGTTAATTTATTGTTGCTGGAAATTATCTATTAATCTTTGGTGGTTTGATTTGATTTTGTTTACTTTACTTGGTCTTTTATTGTACCAATATTGTTATTCTGTACACCTTGTGCTAACCTTCAACATTTGGGTAAATATTTTCTTTGGGTTATTTTCCTTTATACGGTGAAGACGCACCATTCTTCTTTACTTCCTCTATATCTAAATGCTTTTCTTAATATCTTGGTAACTTGATGTTGTAAAAACAGTTTTAGTGATAATAAACAACAAGAAAACTTAACTTTGTGTGTTGGTCAGACCCATACCCATTTATCCTTAGTTTTTCACGCTTGTGTGTCATTGTTGTTATATATTGTTGTGTGTGTGTAGAGTAACCTGATCTTATTTTAGATAAGGGAGGCAAAGACTGTCTTATAACAAAGTAAACTTGTACGGATAGGCTGGATTAGAGAAACCTTCTCACTCCAGAGACATATCTTTCCCTCAACCTACCACCTGTGAAATCTATTTCTATACATTCTCGTGTATCAGTCAACCTTTACTCTTTACCTAGACTGGGCCCAATAAACCAATTAACCTACCGTACGACACGGGGGCACATGTGCAGAGGTGGTTTCATTCTCTGTAAAACGTGAAAAGGAAAACGATGATAATAATGATATGAGTGTATGTGTATGTATAAACAACCCCTATCTACATATTTATCACTTAGCTCCCAGTGGGGAATTAGCATTTAGGTAGCTGATACCACTGTCTATCTTTCTTCATTTGTTTAAGTTGTTTTTCCCATGTCTTATTTATTCTTCCTATGTCTTTTTCAAGTCCTCTTCTCCATGCATGTGTTTTTTGTTGTTGTTGTGTGTGTTCGGGAAGGGTCCTTTTTATTTCTTTTGTCCTAGAGACTGCAGAGCAATCGCTGCCTTTGAAATCCGTTTGCTGGTTTCCTGGGTGTGTTTTCCGAGACGTTTTTCTCACTTCCCTTTTCCGTGATGATTGTCTGGTTCTTTTCATCAGTTATACATGTTGTGGTCATGAATATTTTATCATGTCCATGATACCAAAGCCAAAACAACAACAACAAAAATAAACAAACCATAATAAGGGAACAAAAACTATGAAAGAAAACAGACAGATGGAAAGAAGGAAGATGCGTTCAATCACTTGAACAGGTATACACAGTGAAGGATGAAGTAAGAAAGAGATAAAAGATACCCCTCTAGTCCCGTCTTCAATCCCACGTACTGAAGTCAGTTGTACAGTCAGCATGGATTTGTGCAAGAACTTGACATTTATAAAAGTTAACTGTTTGCATCAATTCAGCTGAAAACACCCGTTTGCGTTATTTAATTATTGATTTACGAAACAGACCATAAAAAATATTTATTGCCAGTTGCTTTAATGACGATGGTAAATTGATTAATATAATAATAATAATAATGCTTTAGCTGCAAAAACACGAGTGAGACAGTGGCTATAGCAATATTGTGTAAAATATTATCAATATTTGTTTAACTCCCTCAGGTAATATTCTTTAATCAAAATAAGATCAATCCATGTGCAATCAAGTGGAGAGAAATAATATTACAGGTTGTTGCCCCTTCACTAATTAAAAACAGATGGTTGTAATACTGAGTAATGGAGTTCAAGATTAAATCCGTACATGTATGATAGTACAGCGAAAACAACGCAAGATGGCAATCATGTTGATTAAATACTGCTCTCATAAATGAAACACACAATGGTAAGATGTACAACAAGAGAATAATAATGTTTACGCTGATTAACTGATGGCTTACTAGCTGTACTGCTGTCAGCTGTAACTTATTCGGATAGTACATACAGCTTAGGTGCCAGCACATTAGGTATAAAAAATTCGGCTATTAATTCGGTGTCGTGCCCAAGCGGTTTCTGAGGACACAAAGAAAGAAAAGAACTGCCTGCCTCCTCAAACAAGTCGCATAGAGGCGACTAAAACGAGGATGTGAACAGGGCTGGCAATCTCATCACGTAAAACAAATTGGCACAGAAAGAACCGCTGCGAGAGTACATACATACTTTGGTGCAGATTTCCTACAAGGGGAACAGCTGCAGTTTTTCTCTCTTTATCAACTGGCTAATGTGTTTTCTCTTTATCAACTGGCTAATGTGTCTTCTCTTTATCAACTGGCTAATGTGTCTTCTCTTTGCCGTTAACATCTGTCGTAAACATTTATCTGCATATGCCATTGGGTGCTCATTTTTTTTTCTTTGTCCGTGGACAGCTTGATGAATGGGACATACTTTCAGGAAACCTGTTGATAGAATTAGAAGATACTACTTCTTCTGGAATTCCCTGGATAATAGAGATAGAAGGGTAAAAAAAACTGAGAAGAGAACTGTGGAAAAACAATTAAAAGGATAAATAATATACGAAACGACATTGAGTGGATGGCAAGGGTTCAGGAGGTACGGAAAGTATTTGATGAAGGTCTTTGCTTCACGGGCACCAGAAGTTAATGAATGAATGAATGGCCAGCATAACCCAGAAACGTCCTGTGTAGTTCCCGACTGTCTCTCATAAGGCAAAGAACAAAATAGAAGAACTGCTCCCTCTCGCCACGTCGTAAAAGGAGAGTAATATTAAGCTTGTGCATGAGGCAGGCAACCTCATCATGTATGATACATTTCTGGAGAAACCACCACAACAAGAGCTTGTGATAACGTGGTGCAGGTTTCCTGCAAGGCAACCAGCTGCAGTGATGGCGATATGCTCCATTTGGAGTGAACAGAAAAATAATGATCATGATAACCCAGAAACGTACTGTGTAGTTCTATCGGGGGGAGGAGAGACAAAGACAGCATAGGTATGAAGTAAATGGCGACTGATATGAGGTTGTACGTGGGGGTGGCAACCTCATCGTGTAAAACGAATTGGTACATGAACCCCCGCTGCAGGAGTTTGTGCTTTGGTTTAGGCTTCCGAAATAGGGCTTATACAGCGATGGCTCCATGTTCCATTTGGAGCGGAAGAAAAGAAGATGAAGATGATGGTTAAAAGAAACGTAAGCAACAGAAAAGACAGCAGCATATCAGAAAAACTATCAACGTTAACCACCTCTTAAATATTTCATCCTTCACAATTCTTTAAATCATGGGGTTCTCAACATTTCTTGTGCCATGGACTCCACTGATTGTCCCGTGGAGGCTACGGGACCCCTTCTTAGAAAACTTTTTTTTTTTTTTACGTAGACACACAATTAAAATGTTTGCATACAAATAATACATTTTATTACAAAGAAAAATAGGTACGCTTCCATATAGTCATACTTAAATATAAAAATAATGTGCAAAAAGAATATTTTTCTTTAAATGCAAAAATCTAGTATATTTTTCTGAAAAGAAAAAATGTTGGTGAAGATAAAATACAATTGGTTTGGCTTGGTTTTAAGGACAATCTTTATTGCACACGGACAACTCCATCAGTGCTCCGATCTCCTCTCTTAGATCACACAAGGATGATCTCAGCACAGTGCACGAACTCCGTAGTACCAGCGAGAATCCCACTGTGTGTATATAGGAATCACACAGTCTATAAATATTTTTGTGGTGGGTAGGTTTCTAATATTTAAATTTTGCCAGGGCAGCGGCCTTATGGCCTACTCTTTACGATATCCAACGGACGTGGGATTTTTAACGTGTGCAACATACACACGGGACCTCCTATTTTTTTCGCCCTTATCCGAGAAGGCTAGGCATCCGATCTCACTACCCAGGAGACCAAGAGGGAGTATAACATCATAAGGATCAAAGATCCTGAAAAAATTTTACATAAATTATTATTCCCTCTATTGGGAATCGAACCCTGTACCTTTAGAATTCGAGGCGGACGCCATACCTCTTAGCCATTCCGACCCCCATTTTTTTTTGGCACGTTACATGGCATTGTTTGGTTATGTACACGAACTTCCCAGAATCCATTTATGGACCGCTAAGAGGTCCGTGGACCACAAGTTTAGAAACCCTGCTTTTACCCCATCTTACCTGTTTCCCAAAAATTAATTTATCACCCATCGATGGAATCTCTCACTTCTCTGTAACAACCCAGTTTCAATCCCGTCATAATTTTAATCAGTTATTTTCGGCGCCAAATAAACAAAGTGCTAATCTGCACGATGAAGATCATTAAGGCGAATTGTTGTAATGAGGTGTGCTGATCTCGTATCTGGAATCCGGCATATAATTAAAGTCATAAATTAATTTTAGACATTGTTTTCTACACATAAGGTTATAAATTCATAAATTAACTTTAGGCATGTTTCCGTACATATTAGGTTCCTAAAGTCATACATTCATTTTAAACACGTTTCTCTGCAGGTTAGGTTCCTAAACTCATACATTCGTTTTAGCCATGTTTTCTATACGTCAGGTTCTTAAGTCACAAATTACTTATGGACTTGTTTTTCTACACGTCAGGATTGCCCACTACTTTTAATTCAGTTTTGTTTGTCCAACTTCGTGTGGCCGTATGACAGACCACCTGAGCATTTATTCGTGCTAGAGTCTAGTCATAATAATAAAATATAAAACTATCATTCGCTATAATAAACAAGCAAGATTCTTAACTAATATAAAAATAACACGAGACACTAAGGGCAGGGTAGAGAGTGGTAGTAAATCGGCTAGGTCAGTTTTTTTGACAATGCACGCTAATTTAGGCGGCAGTCGTCATGGAGAGTATGACGTAAACAGGAACAGCCCTAAACTTAGTAAGACCACGTGAAGGAATAACTAATAATAAATTGAATAGAATAATCGCCAACCAATAGAAGTAGCTAGCTAAGCACGCACTGCAGAGGTCAGCTGCCGGCAAGATTCGAGCGGCAGTGTTGGCAAAGTCAGGCATGGCATACAGACGTGTTTTGTGAGTGAGTCTTGAACATTGGTACAAGCAAATGTTATCTTGCTGGTTTTCTTCATGTAAGTAGACCAAAGTCTTGTATCGCCTTTTTAATTTTCAGCCCAGCTCGTCTGATATTTTTTATAAAAGGTCGCAATGATGCAATTAACGAAGAATTAAAGGATTTCATGAACGAAATCCAAAACTGCAAAGATATTAAAAGGAAAACTACAGGTGGTAACCTACACAAAAGAGATATGCAACCCTGGCAAAATTATAAATGATTAAACCAAGGATATTGACGATAAGATGGAATATTAATCGCCTCTATGGATTTAAAAGGTGCTGGAAAATATAAAGGCCACAATGAACATTGTGGGATAGCTTGAATCAAATGACTGATCAGATTTTGTAACCATTTCTGTTGATACATTACATGCAATTGTCTGTTCTAATAAAATGCAAGTTGACCTGATCCGGCTGTTGAATAATTCCTTACATGTTGAATAATGTAGGAACTTAGTATTTGCAAAAGGTACACCACTATCGCTCTCCAAAACTTATCAACGATAGAGGAACGAACGGACTGGCACCCCACAACATGAACCAAGAAACTTTCATCTCTGGCGGACTTCAAGCCAGTCAAATATCTAACTTGGAATGAGAAAATAATCAAATAGAAGAAATACAATAACCCCACGGCCACATAAAAGATTAATTGGTGCCTTACCCAGTTCACCGCACTGCACCACGGTGACATTCGTTACCTGAATTAAAATACAGGTCAGGACTTTTAAAATTAAGAATTTAAAAGAAAAAGATGAGAGATAAAGAAACACAGATTTAAAGGTGAAGACGATAATCCAAATGAAGAAAATGTAGACGACTGAGAGAAATGAAAGATGACGTTTCTCAACAATGAAGATAAAACATACAAAAAAAGCACACGATCGTTATACGAGTTATACCTCCCCAATGTGAGAGTTAACTAGTTCAAACCAAACATAGGGCGTATCGTTCATATTAAGGCGATTATTTAAATATATACAACATTTTTTTCTGTCTTTCTATGATGTTGACGGCGCAAGTACTTATCTATGACAGATAATTACAGGTCTTTATCTCTTCTGTCCTTTCCTTATCTATGCTTCTTCTCCCAGCACGCCACTTAGACTTACATTACTGGTAAATGTATTTCATAAAAAAAGAACCACTAACATGGAACTGACGACAAGAACCAGACAAGCGCCAGTGGAACTAGAGATGAGAAGAATACACTGGAGATGGATAGGACACACAGTGAGAAATCTATCCATAGCCTTACTAGGCAGTCCTTGTGCTTGAATCCCCCCAGGGTTAGAGAGGTAGAAGAAGATCAAAGAACACACGGAGAAGAGGACTAGAGACAAACACGAAGGGGTGAAGAAGACACGGAAAGACCTTGAGCTGGTGGCACCGGACAGGAAGACTTGGCATAAGTTTGTTTAGTGCCTATGCTCCTTGGAAAGTTCAAAGGCAATGATGATGGTGATTTCGTAAAAATGAAACAATTGACCTGTCAGAACACCTTATTTAGGTCCGCATGCTCTAGGACAGTTTTCTTAACCCTTCAGAAGTCCTTTACAGCATCTTAAGAAGCCTCGAAGCCCGTTATCTTATAGCTCGCAAAATACGCCAGCAGCGCAAAGCAGAGATCCAAGTATACCTTTTTACATGAAATGAAAAGGAAAATATAATTTTATTTATATATTTTAGTGCACATGAAACAAAGATGGAGGAAGACAGCCGATAGGATAGTCTGGCGCTCTCTCTTCCAAACCTCAACACCTCCCGGTAGAAAAGGAACGACTAAGTAAGTAAGTAAGTTTAGTGCACATAGTCAGCCCGTGAAAGAAAAAAGGAAAGTGGTAGAGAATTAGGAGTGCTTTTATGAGTGATTTCCTGTGTATTTTTCAAGACCAGAGTCATGTACCCATTTTACCAGCTGGGTAGACTGGAGCGTAACGCCACCGTGTTTCGAACCCGGTACCTTTGCTGCGAGAGGCAAGCGCTCCAACCACTCTGCAATTCGGGCGCTCATGTAGCTGTAGACATAGCGAAAATCATTCTTTTGAATACATGGTGTAGCGAAAGGTTTTTCTGGTGTGATGATAGTGGTAGAGAAGAAGTAGAATCTCTCTCCAGAAAGTATGAAGTCCCAGTGCCAGAGAAGTGTACTGGTATCACAATTGAGTTACGGCTGTGAATACTCTGAGCTGGACAATAGATTTAGACTTCAGAAGTATACTGTGCCACTTTCGCTATAGTAACCCTATGTGATAATATAATTAAATTAGAAAAAAGTAACTCAAAATTTAACAGTTAAAAATTTACCAAGTAAAATGAGTACAATTTCATAATTTATTATGTACATCTATACTTGTATTTCCTTGTAATGAGAAATGGGTGTTGGAAGATGGTAAATGTATGATTATTTATATTTTATAAATTAAAATAAATAATAGAAAAAAAATCTTGGATGAATCTTCCAATGAAATTATACAGTCTGTCGCAATATATTTTTGTATATCTTGCTATCTAGTTTCTAGCTGTTTACCATCATCGAACATCGCTTTAGAAACTGCTCACAATGTTTGTTGGGACTGAATACAGAAAAACTCATCTTGTGTTTGTCGAGGTTCCTGAGACACACTGATGATCAGGAAGACTTTCCTTCAGCCCGCCCTATAACAACGGGGGAGACTAAGGTGTTGAAGATTGTTTTGACCTGGGCTTCAGTTAGCAGGATCAAAGGTCCTCAAGTCTTTAGTTTAAACTCGATCACGAACTCGAACATGAGCTCGATCCGGAGCGATCATAAACTTGATCAGGAACGATCATAAAACCTGGAACAAAAGGTAATAGGTGGCCATGGTGTTCCAACAATATTACTAACTACTGCTGTTCATGAGGCGACCATGTCTTCAGTGTTTGTATATAAATGAATGAATCATGGTAGTATGTTACAGAGATAGCATGATAAGGTAATGTCCACTGTGCATAAAATAACAAAATACATGAATAAATCATATGTTATGTTACATGGGTAAGATATAACCTTTGCCTTCCATTTATGGATGCCAGGTCACTTATGCACTTGCTGGTATGACGTAAGCTTCCAGGCAAGAACTAGCCATGATATATTCGGCTAATCAATTAATGGTTATGCTTCCTGACAATGCCGGTGGAGGTTGTCTCTGGGTTAGCGTCGTTCCCTTTTTATTATGTCTGATACAATCAAATCGTAAACAAAATCTGAAATAAATTGATATTAGTCACACATATCTTTAATAAACTTACATACCCTCTTAGGATTAATAAGCGCACGGTGAGGCTGTATTGGTTGAAGTCTATCTACCCTGCATGCAGCGTGAAAAAAGAACTTTTCTTGTAGATACTGTCTTCCAGTTTCTCACTCTGGCTTCTGGATTTGGTGTGTGTGATTTTAAACACGCCGCTGTGTCCTTATATTTGGGCGACTCTCCCTTACGAGAAAGCACCGTCTGAAGTCCACTAAGATTTTCATTTAATCTCTTGGTTTGAGGTGATCTGTGCTTTTTTCTGTACTTGTTTTCTCTTGTCACTACACACTTTCCTTCCTTCCTAGGTATCCTTTCATTTCCCCCATATGAGGCTTTCATTCTATTCAAGTTTTATCGAAATCCGTTGAGGTATGTAGTTATAATAAATTTTTTAAAGATTATTAGCTAACTTTTAGCAGATGTGATTGTGGTAAAGTGGGATGTTACAAATATTTATAGGGGACTTAGTGTACAGACTGAGATCAGCTGTGAAGGTATCTGTATCTAATAGGTGTAGTGTTTTACAGATAACCTTACTTGCTACCACATTTATAACTCAGTCAGAATTATTCTGGAATATTGTGATGACTACGTTAAATGTCTAGGGTATGTATATGATGAAGTGTAAGTCACAACAACAACAGACAGATAAACAATTTAATTTACTCCACCACACTTGACAACACTGTGACACTCACACACATTTAACACTCTATAAGACTATCTTAAATGAGGCACTGGTAAAGTTTCAAATATAAATATGTATTACTTACTTTCACTAATATATGTGTCCTGATTCAAATACAAAGTGAACCAGGAATCACAATCAATTGTAATTACAATTTATATGTACAGAATTTATCAATATGAACCTTGTAATGACATATTTTATTAATATTATCCTATGTGTGTCAGTTGTGTAGTAGTAATATGAGGTAATACTGGTTTTGTTTTCTCAAGCTATGTTGTTATTTGTCATCATGACTTCAAGTGTTTGTTTATCTTGGAAATAATATGGGGAAAAGTTCACAGATCCTATCAATTTAAACACTGTATTTTCCCTCTGTTTTATTATAAAGTCAGATTTTGAGGGAGGGGCATAATGTTGAGCTCCTCTGGCCACAGACGCTTATCTTTCGTGATGGCGGCAGGAAGGACTCCTCTGCTCGATAGCCTCCCTGTGTTCTGGAGACACCTCACTGGTCACTATCTGGACCCAGGAGTATGCTGTCAGCCTCTAGGTTCAGCAAAGCTCAGACCAGGTGCTGCTCAATAACTTTAGGACCACGGTCCCACAATTCATGGAATAATACACAGTTAAGTTGACTGGCAATGAATATAGCACAATTTCGATCTGCCGATGTCCCAGGCTTTTATTTAGAAAAATATGCACTGGCGCTCAACGCACTGGTTCTTTAGTAAGTTTATTTGAAAATGTGGTGCTGACCTGACGCCTCTGATTGACTATATTGGCGGGTCTAACCAATCGTGCCATGTTTACACAAGCGTTTGAAAAAAAAGTACTCCTATTCACGTTTCCCTAACAACAAAGAATCAATATTTATAGTCCGACTAATCGTGTTTAGCCTTACATTTACTTTCCGCCAATCAAATAGGAGGTAACATGTCAGCCTATTTCCCGTACAATGGTGGTGTGAAAAATCTGCCACTGAGCGATTCTGATTTTGGTGTTGTCTGACATCCCTCACTATTTCTTTTGGCTATAATTTGTTAATTCCTAGACTATTTGCGTAACGTTTAACATATTCTTTGTCAGCAAGTCCTAAGGAACCCAAATATATAAATTTAATGGGGCTAAGGGGCTGCGTTCAAAATATGCATTTTCTTCTACCTCCTGTTCACTTCGAATACGATGTGGTGTCTGGGTACTGTAATGTTTTCAAACGTAAACCAGTATAATGTCATGTTTCCTAATAAGCGTTTTTAAGGTTTTTTTAAAAACCTAACTCGTATGGGTAGTGTTTTTTATCACTGTCGATTTGAAAAAAAAGCTAGTGCTTGTGGCCTTACACGCGTGATGGTAGTAATTGTGTATCGCGAGACTGTGGTAGTATTGCCTGCGTTCCGGCTTTCAGCCCTCCCTTTCTTTCTATCCTTAGTCCATCTGTCTTTCGTTTATGGTAACTTAGTGTATAAAATGACATGAATGGAATATTAAATATAGGTCAGCTTGCGTATCTCAAGGTTTTTCTTAGAAAGGCAGTACACGTTTTATCGTAGAAAGCGGGTATTGAAGCAGTAGGCTTTTACTATCAACGGGAAACGTTACAATTTGCAGACGAAGGAGAAAACAAGGGGGATTTCGAGTACAGTCATTGTGACAGCACTGTTCTTTACCATTCTTCTTTCCTTTTATTAAATTTATTTGTTAGGCTTTACATTTACTTTTTAATTTATATATGTGGATTAGAATTTCTCACGACAAATCCTCCCCACTTAAAACAGACGTTATATGTCAGTCTATAATTCTATATACACATAGAGAAATTTCTTATTATTCCTGGGGTTTAGGGTGATTCTCATCACACGGATGGCGGCTTAAAAAATCCGCTCCCAGATTTGTTTTTTTCCACTTATATACTCTATGCTAAACTCAAATGGCTGCATCAATAATGACCAACGGAGTAATCTAGAATTCTCATGTCTAGCCTGTGCTAGAAACGACAAAGGTTTGTGATCCGTTTGCAACTTAAATGCCTTCCCATACAGATAAATATTGAATTTCTTATCGCCCATATTACTGCAAGACATTCCTTTTCGCTAGTTGAGTAATTGGTTTCAGCTTTATTCAACTTTCTGCTAGCATATGCCACTGGGCTTAATTCCCCATCCAATGCATCTGATTTATGTAGCAAAGTTGCACATAACCCAATATTACTGGCATCAGTCCTTACAATGAATTCTTGACTTAAGTCAGGTAATTTCAAAATAGGTTTACTTGTGAGCTTTTCCTTCAATTCTTGGTAAGCCATTTCACATTGTGGTGTCCATGTAATTCGATCTGGATTTCCCTTACGTGTCAAATCAGTTAACGGTGCACATATGGAATTAAAGTTTTTGATATACTTCTGGTAGAAACCACATAATGAGACAAAGGATCTCACGTCTTTCTTGGTTTGTGGTCTCGGGGCTTTCTTTAGTTTCTCTAAATTCTTTGGGTCAGCGGTCATGTTTCCCTGATAAACTGTGTGTCCCAAGAATTCTAATTCTTTACATCCAACGCAACATTTGGTTGGTCGGGCTGTTAAATTCGCTTCCCTAAGTCGATTAAACAGCATGTTCAGAGAGTCAATGTGTTCCTCAAATGTTTCTGTTGCTATAAGGATATCATCCATGAAATTTGTGATACATGGATTATTCAGAGGGTCCAATAATTTTCTCATCATTCTAGAGAAGGACACTAGGCGCATTCTTCAATCCAAATGGCAATCTATTAAACTCATAGTGTCCTTCTGAGGTACTAAAAGCTAGGTATGGTCTAACCTCAGGCTTTACTGGAATCTGATAGTATCCTTTACTCAGATCCACTTTTGAGAAATATTTAGCTTTATTTAGTCTGGCAAACAACTGATTTGTATCCGGCAATGGATCCACCTGTCCTTCTGTAATAGCATTCAGTCTCCTGTAATCTATACAGAGTCTATGTTCTCCAGAGGGCTTCCTTAAGAGTACAACACCGGAACTATACGAAGATTCACTGTGTGAAATAATTCCTTCCTTCACCAAATAGTCTATCTCTTCCTTCAAAGCTTTCTCCTTAGCAAAAGGAATCGAATAGGGTTTCATACATACAGGTGTGGGGTCTATCAGCTTCATATCATATTCCAATAAGTTTGTATGCCCTGGTCGGTCTGTTAACACCTCTGTATGAGTATCTAGAACCTGTTGCACTCTCTCTTTCTGAGTTTTCGTTAAATGTGTACTGATTTTCACCTGTGCCGCTGTCTCACAGGGGTGTAATGGATATTCAAATGATGAAAGTGGTTCCTTTTTCATCTCCATGGCGATGGACAAGGTCAACAAGTGTGTCTCTTCCTGATTTTCTCTTTCCAAATATTTCTTCAGGAGATTCACATGATAGATTTTTTCTTTCCCCTTCTTATCTATCTTATAATTGGTTCTAGACACCTTCTCTAGAACTGTATATGGACCTTGCCATCCAATTTGTAACTTATTCTGACTACCGGGTAGAAGAAGCAGTACCCTCTCTCCCACAGCCAAATCTCTGTCTTTAGCTTTCCTGTTATAATAGGCAGCATGTTTTTTCCTGGCTTGTTTCAAATTTTCATTGGCAAGTTTCCAGCCAGTTTTTAAACGAGTTGTCAGCTCATTCACATATTGGTATGAGGATGTAATATTTTCCTCTGCCTTTTCATCAGTCCACGTTCTTAACAGCGTTACATGTGGAGCTTTAATTTTGTGGACCTATTTGTCCATGCACCGGTATGGTCTCTTCCACTAGAAGCGCTATAGTGATGATTTTTCTTCCCAGAATTTTCATGCACAAAACGACCGCTACCAATTCTTCTCTTGGGGCTGTCTCCCCACTTAAAATTCTTGATGAGAGATTTCCTCTCTACATCCTCTTCCTCCAGTTTGTTTAAGTCCGATTGAGGGATTTTCGGCTTATCCTGGGGTAAGACATCTTTTTGCACTCTCCGCATAGTGGCCATTGTAAAACAGTTAATTGAAGCTTGTCCGTGAAAAGGGGCTTCCCATTCCATTTGGTCCACTTTATCAAATTTATATTTCTTTTTATTATCAGGCCTAATTTTGCCCCTTGGCGTATCCAGGTCCTGATCAATGTTCCCACTTGTGGGTGTTCCCTCATGTGCTATGCTACACCTTTCTACAAAATTCTCAATGTCCCATCTTGCCTTGGGCCAATAATAATTGTGAGCCACCTTTTGGATGATGGTACCTATTTTCTCATGGTCCCCATCTGGTTTCACATGTAGGCTCCTTATTAATTCTGCCCTATATCTTTTAGGAAGTACAGCTGTCCCTGACCTTTGGATCTAGCTCCAGTCTTCCTATACATCAACTTGTTTTTCATGTAAAAATCTCCCTTGCCTGGAGTTGTATGACAAGTTGACAATTTCCTGAAACAAGGCTTGAGGGTCTTATCCCCAGCCTGTGCCTTCCTCATCTCTTCTGGAGTGGTATCTAACATAATATCCTCCTCCTGTCTTGAGGTCGACCTGACCTGAAGGGTGGCCATAACTATAGGGTTCCTTCTGCAACGGTCAGTGTCATGATTGTTCATCTTACAATTTTTACACCACCTTTTCCCTTGGTTGAAAGATTTTCTTTCATCATATTTCCTTTCATCGAATTGTGGGGTTTTATTTTTATTGTCATACCGTGGCCTATCTAATTGGTGCTTACCTTTGTTTTGATCTCTGGGATCAAATTTATTAAAGTTCTGTGGTGCCCTAAAATTTTCTACCTGTTTCTTTTTATTACCTGATACCTCTGCCTGAGCCGCTTGATACCTTTCTGCAACATTTAGCAACTCACCCAGCCTCTCTGCACCTTGTTCCATGAGAAACTTTCTCAGGTCTGGAGCCATGGACTCTCTTAATTGTTCTATAAGGACCATTTCCTTAAGATCTTGGGTTTTCCCCAGAGAAGTCCATTTCTCCAAGTATGTCTCTAACCGTGCAGAGAACTGGTGATAGGTTTCACCTGACAGTAGTTTAGCATTCCTAAATTTTTTCCTATAAAATTCTGCGTTCTTTTCATATCTTAACAAAAGAGCCTGCTTTAACATGTCATAATTTTCCTGATCACCTCTGCTCATTTTGGCAAAAACTTCATAAGCTGCCCCACGAAGGCCTTGAGATAACTTTAAGCTCCACCTTTCTCTATCTAACCCATATGTGGTAGCTAATAGTTCATATCTATTTAGATAGCTCTCAATATCATCGTCTTTCTCAACAAAATGATCTAAATGAAAATTCATAGCTGAGGTTGAGGCTCCCTGGTTAGCAGTGGCATCAGAGGTAAAGGGACTGGCACCATTTTCAGGAGCATGGCCTTGAAACTCAAACTCCCTTAGTCGTAACTCATGTTCCCTTTGTAATCTCTTCTCCTCCTTTTCTGCTTCCCTCTCTGCAGTCAATCTTCTTTCTTCTGCTTCCCTTTCTGCAGCCTGTCTTCTTTCCTCGGCTTCCAATTTCTTAGCCTCAGCCTCAATCTGCAACCTCTTAGCCTCAGCCTCAATCTGCAACCTCTTAATTTCTTTTTCAGCCTCTAACTTTCTTTCGGTCTCTTTTTCTAATCTTCTTTCTTCCCGTTCAATATATTTGTCACATTCAGCAGTGACATAAGCAATCATAATTTGCCCGTCCATTCCTAACTCTTTCGCACTCTGTAAACCAGCAGATCAAAATTTTGCCAGGTCGGCCATTGTCTAACATGCAATTGTAAACAATTCAATCTTTCAATAATTATCTAAGGACACTACAGGCACTGAGAGCTCAACCTTATTTATTTCCACCCAAGGATACCTTTTAATTCTTATTATTCCCAATATCTATAAAAGGAGAAAGTTCAATATCCCTGGAGCGAGACCCCAATATATGTGGTAAAGTGGGATGTTATAAATATTTATAGGGGACTTAGTGTACTGACTGAGATCAGCTGTGAAGGTATCTGTATCTAATAGGTGTAGTGTTCTACAGATAACCTTACTTGCTACCACATTATAACTCAGTCAGAATTATTCTGGAATATTGTGATGACTACGTTAAATGTCTAGGGTATGTATATGATGAAGTGTAAGTCACAACAACAACAGACAGATAAACAATTTAATTTATTCCACCACACTTGACAACACTGTGACACTCACACACATTTAACACTCTATAAGACTATCTTAAATGAGGCACTGGTAAAGTTTCAAATATAAATATGTATTACTTACTTTCACTAATATATGTGTCCTGATTCAAATACAAAGTGAACCAGGAATCACAATCAATTGTAATTACAATTTATATGTACAGAATTTATCAATATGAACCTTGTAATGACATATTTTATTAATATTATCCTATGTGTGTCAGTTGTGTAGTAGTAATATGAGGTAATACTGGTTTTGTTTTCTCAAGCTATGTTGTTATTTGTCATCATGACTTCAAGTGTTTGTTTATCTTGGAAATAATATGGGGAAAAGTTCACAGATCCTATCAATTTAAACACTGTATTTTCCCTCTGTTTTATTATAAAGTCAGATTTTGAGGGGGGGGGGGGGGGGGGGGGGGGGGGCATAATGTTGAGCTCCTCTGGCCACAGACGCTTATCTTTCGTGATGGCGGCAGGAAGGACTCCTCTGCTCGATAGCCTCCCTGTGTTCTGGAGACACCTCACTGGTCACTATCTGGACCCAGGAGTATGCTGTCAGCCTCTAGGTTCAGCAAAGCTCAGTCCAGGTGCTGCTCAATAACTTTAGGACCACGGTCCCACAATTCATGGAATAATACACAGTTACGTTGACTGGCAATGAATATAGCACAATTTCGATCTGCCGATGTCCCAGGCTTTTATTTAGAAAAATATGCACTGGCGCTCAACGCACTGGTTCTTTAGTAAGTTTATTTGAAAATGTGGTGCTGACCTGACGCCTCTGATTGACTATATTGGCGGGTCTAACCAATCGTGCCATGTTTACACAAGCGTTTGAAAAAAAAGTACTCCTATTCACGTTTCCCTAACAACAAAGAATCAATATTTATAGTCCGACTAATCGTGTTTAGCCTTACATTTACTTTCCGCCAATCAAATAGGAGGTAACATGTCAGCCTATTTCCCGTACAATGGTGGTGTGAAAATCTGCCACTGAGCGATTCTGATTTTGGTGTTGTCTGACATCCCTCACTATTTCTTTTGGCTATAATTTGTTAATTCCTAGACTATTTGCGTAACGTTTAACATATTCTTTGTCAGCAAGTCCTAAGGAACCCAAATATATAAATTTAATGGGGCTAAGGGGCTGCGTTCAAAATATGCATTTTCTTCTACCTCCTGTTCACTTCGAATACGATGTGGTGTCTGGGTACTGTAATGTTTTCAAACGTAAACCAGTATAATGTCATGTTTCCTAATAAGCGTTTTTCAGGTTTTTTAAAACCTAACTCGTATGGGTAGTGTTTTTTATCACTGTCGATTTGAAAAAAAAGCTAGTGCTTGTGGCCTTACACGCGTGATGGTAGTAATTGTGTATCGCGAGACTGTGGTAGTATTGCCTGCGTTCCGGCTTTCAGCCCCTCCCTTTCTTTCTATCCTTAGTCCATCTGTCTTTCGTTTATGGTAACTTAGTGTATAAAATGACATGAATGGAATATTAAATATAGGTCAGCTTGCGTATCTCAAGGTTTTTCTTAGAAAGGCAGTACACGTTTTATCGTAGAAAGCGGGTATTGAAGCAGTAGGCTTTTACTATCAACGGGAAACGTTACAATTTGCAGACGAAGGAGAAAACAAGGGGGATTTCGAGTACAGTCATTGTGACAGCACTGTTCTTTACCATTCTTCTTTCCTTTTATTAAATTTATTTGTTAGGCTTTACATTTACTTTTTAATTTATATATGTGGATTAGAATTTCTCACGACCGTGATGACGATGAAAATTGTTAATTATTTTTAAAACTATTTATATTTGAATAATATCCTTTTGGATATCATTTATATTCTATCTCCTTTGGTGAATTATTATTATTTAAATGTCTTACAACCAGGCTTGCTCTTGTAGATTAAGATTCTCTTTCCAGCTAATGCAAACTTTTAAGGTCGATATGTTTCATATATTCGCTATTTCCTACCTTCTTCAATGTTGGTCGGCTAGACAAAGTGCAAATTTTTCAGCCACTTTCAAACTTCAAAGCAAGACCCGCCGCGTAGTCCCTGCGCTATGTGGGTGTGTGTGTATCACGTTACACATTTTTTCACAAACAAAGCAAGTGGTACCAAATCTCACTACACATGGTCACGTGTTAGTTCCCTGTGGTTCTCTGAAGAGACAAAGAAAGAACAGGAATACTGCACGCTCAAGTTTGTCTTACAAGGCGAGTAATATAAGGTTTAGGATAGGGGCTGGTTAACTCATCAAGTAAAACAAATTGCCACGTAAGCCACCACTGCAGGAGAATGTGAATGCTTAGTGCAGACTTCTTGCAAGGGGACCAGCAACAGTGGTGCTCAATGCTCCGCAAGGAACGCAGAAGGAAAAAGGTGATGTTGAGTGTTCGAGAATTTTTGAAGAATGTAGAGATTTGAACTACACTGAATTCATAACCCAGAAGAGACCCTGACACGATCACCAGAACTGCCATGCTATGGACTCCAGATGGAAAGCGAAAGCAAGGACGGGTATAAAGCCACCTAGCGGAGAACTGTGGAGGCAGAGATGGTAAGCATGAACCGTAACCGGGGCACCACAAGAAGGATAGCTGTCGACCGAGCAAAGTGGAGACATCTTATTGCTGGCCTATAAGATGCCACTAGGCGTGATGGCCACTGATTGCTTTGTCAGTCAGCGACCAACCACCAGACAAGAAGTATTCATAACTAAAGGATGATAGAGACAAAATTTTAAATATGCTTTAAATGTTATAAAGAATGTTATAAGGTTTGAAAATTGAGCATTTTACACGTGAAAGTAATCACTAGTTTACATGATCCTAATTGCCACAACTGTACCCATCCGTATGAGACAGTTCAGCATGTGCTACTCACTTGCCCAGGACTCTCCACAGAAAGACGACAGCTATTGCCGGGCTCCCCAACAATCACAAACACTCTATACAGCACCACTCAACAGCTGCAGAACACATGCAGGTTCTTCAGCTTGGCATTGACTGCTAAAGAGCAACGAGCTCAGCAGCCCTAGTTAATCATCATCATCAACAACAACAACAACAACAACAACAACAACAACAACAACAACAACAACAACAACAACAACAACAACAACAACAACAACAACAACATTAATGTGCCCTTTGCTGCGGGCTTCTTTTCAATTATACTTCAGGAAATGTTACTTAATAAAATGTGACGTAGGTTCGGTGTTCATTTCATGTTGCCAACGTTCTGGTTTATCCACGAATACAAATAAGTTCTGTGTATTATACAATGTTTAAAATGATTCGCCTTCTGAAATCTCTGGAATGTCTCGTTTCCTCCGAGAAGTCGGGTCGTCCACTCCCAGGGGGTGCAAACGTCACAAGTTTAGAAGCACCGAACAGATAGAAAGTTTCCCTTTGGACCGCAGCTGACCACAATGATGTCACGACGTTCAGCCTGACCTTGACAACGCTCCTGAAAGAAGCACATATAGTATACCAAGTAACATTCTCTCTCTCTCTCTCTCTCTCTCTCTCTCTCTCTCTCTCTGCCTCTCTATCTTTCTCTGTATGTCTCACTCCTCGCTTTGTCTTTTCGTCAGTGCCTCTTAAGTGTAGGTGTTCAACTCATTTCTCTAAGCTTTCATGTCCTGGAGAATTAGCTCTCATTCTTTTTTTGTCCTGGACAATTAGCTCTCATTCCTTTCTTGTTCCGGACAGTTAGCTCTCATTGCTTTCTTGACCTGGACAGTTAGCTCTCATTCCTTTCTTGACCTGGACAGTTAGCTCTCATTGCTTTCTTTTTCTGGACAGTTAGCTCTCATTCCTTTCTTGACCTGGACAGTTAGCTCTCATTGCTTTCTTGACCTGGACAGTTAGCTCTCATTCCTTTCTTGACCTGGACAGTTAGCTCTCATTCCTTTCTTGACCTGGACAGTTAGCTCTCATTCCTTTCTTGACCTGGACAGTTAGCTCTCATTCCTTTCTTGACCTGGACAGTTAGCTCTCATTTCTTTCTTGACCCGGAAAGTTAGCACCTATTTCTGTCTTGACCTGGACAGTTAGCTCTCATTCCTTTCTTGACCTGGACAGTTAGCTCTCATTCATTTCTTGACCCGGAAAGTTAGCACCTATTTCTGACTTGACCTGGACAGTTAGCTCTCATTCCTTTCTTGTCCTGGACAGTTAGCTCTCATTGCTTTCTTGACCTGGACAGTTAGCTCTCATTCCTTTCTTGACCTGGACAGTTAGCTCTCATTGCTTTCTTTTTCTGGACAGTTAGCTCTCATTCCTTTCTTGACCTGGACAGTTAGCTCTCATTGCTTTCTTGACCTGGACAGTTAGCTCTCATTCCTTTCTTGACCTGGACAGTTAGCTCTCATTTCTTTCTTGTCCTGGACAGTTAGCTCTCATTTTTTTCTTGACCTGGACAGTTAGCTCTCATTGCTTTCTTGACCTGGACAGTTAGCTCTCATTCCTTTCTTGACCTGGACAGTTAGCTCTCATTCCTTTCTTGACCTGGACAGTTAGCTCTCATTCCTTTCTTGACCTGGACAGTTAGCTCTCATTCCTTTCTTGACCTGGACAGTTAGCTCTCATTTCTTTCTTGGCCTGGATAGTTAGCACCTATTTCTGTCTTGTCCTGGACAGTTAAATCTCATTCCTTCTTTGTCCTGAACAGTTAGCTATCATTCCTTTCTTATCACGTTGTCCTGATGACTGCCTCACATTCTCTTCTACACGTGCGGTGGGGCCCTTATCTGATGAAAAAACAAGTTAGAGTTGGTCTCATGCAAGCAATTGCATAGATGTGAGCACAACATGACTAAAAAAACATCAAAGTCGGGCACGAAAAAAGACAGTATTACTTAAAGGTGACAAAAAAATAATCATAGTGAGGCAATAATGCAAGGAAAGAAATATGCACTCAAATAACAACAAAAAGGATTAACGTTCCAAAAAAAAAATAAATAAACAAAAATAACCCACCTGCCCAGGAATCTCACATAAAGCTTTTACAATTTCATGCAGCCACACTCAACACCTGTATGCCTTTGTCAACAGCGCTCGATTCTGACTGACCGTATTCTTGCCACTTTTATTGACCTTTTGGTGACGGGTGGGAGAATCCGTGGACTCAATCAAAACCGGAATGGCTAGGACAAAGATGGGCATGGAGGAAGCAGGGTGGTTTTTCTGACCTTGAAGCAATGGACATGGTTGCAGTGACATTAAATGGAACATTGTTTGTCGTTTGGTATATTTTTATAATAGGTTATAATAATACGTCCGCTTGGTAAATTGTTTAGAGCGCTGGCCTCTCGCAACAAAGGTATGGGTTTCGAAACACAGTGGTGTCACGCTCCGGTCTACTCAGCTGTAAATGGGTACTTTAGTAGGGAAAGCAAAGGCAGCGAGGAAGGGAACAGGGGACCCAAACTTCGAAGCTGTACCTATTATAATGAAGTCTCTAACACTTCACTTCCCTGCGACAATATCTGCTATGGGACTACCTTGACCTTGTTCTAGTGAATTCAGCATGGAATGAATACACGAATGAGACGTTATGACTTATGTCTTCTAACTAGATGCCAAATAACAACGAGAGAAAGTTGCGCAGACGACGATTATTGTCTACCACCCAGGAATTTTATCCAATTACCATCACCATAATCACGTCCACACTCTCATCATCATCATTACTGGTGCTCGTGAATCCAGATTTCAGAAGGATAGATGTAGAATAAATACTCAAGCCTCTCTGGAAGATTGAGGATCGAGTAGCGAATTTGGAGAAATTAATGAATAGACTAATAGTTTGAATTCTCTCCGAAGATGGGCATAGACTGAAAAATGCCGAAAGCGAGTTCTAACATCGCAAGTAACCCACCAAGAAATGGCGGAGAAGATTAATAATTTAGTTTGGAAATAAAAGAGCAACCCCATATCTTTTCTTGTTTTTTTTTAACTTTAAAACAAAAGACAGAGGATTGAATAATTATTTTTTTTTAATTAAATTTTTTTTTTAATACAACCAAAAAAAAAAAAAAAGTAGTAATATGGGAATAACTTAAGAACACCATCAGTAGCGGAATGAATAAAGCCATAATTGCCTTCGCCAACCTAAACAACATCTGGAAATCCTCCCAGTTCAGTACAAACACTGAATTAAAAATATATGAGAGCTGCGTAATTTCTGTACTTCTGTACGGTGCACAATACCGGAAAGTAATAGAAAAGGAAATTTCCAAATTGTCCTCTTTCCACACTAAGGAAAATTCTTCGAATTTTCAGGCCGAACTCCATCCCCAACCAAGAACTGCCAACTCGAAGCCTCCAAGAAGACATGCACACCATCATAACGGGTAGACGCTGGAATTGGATTGACCACGTCCTCGGAAGAGACCCTGACACCATCCCCAGAACTGCCATGTCATGGACTCCAGAAGGAAAGCGACAGCAAGAAAGACCAAAAGCCACCTGGCGGAGAACTGTGGAGGCAGAGATGCTAAGCTTGAACCATAGCTGATGCACCACACGAAGGATGACTGTCGACCGAGAAACGTGGAGACATCTTATTGCTGCCCTACAAGACTCTACAAGGCGTGATGGCCACTGATTGCTTTTGTCTTTTTGTGTCATTGTATTACTGTCATCTTTCTCAGTCAGCCATGCCTCTTCTATTTTTACTGTTATTCAGTTCTACCTTTTACTCCAATGTCTCGACCTCTACTTCCTCATTTTAGTTGCTTTTATACATATACTACTGTGCTGCTAATCATCAACATCACCATCAACATCATTATCATCATCATCGTCGTCATCATCGTCGTCATCATCATCATCATCATTATTACCGTTCAGCTCCCCGTAGAGCATAGGTCATAAATAAACACCTTTCAAACCCTCCTGTCTGTGCCATCCATTCAAGATCTTTCCATATCCCTTTCATGTCTTGTCTTCAGTTGTCCTCTCTGTGTGTTTTGTTCCCCCTCTATTTCTCTTAACTATAACAGTGACATAGCAACAAAAAAAAATAAAAAAATAAAAATAATAAAAGAAAGAAAGAAAGAAAGAAAGAAAGAAAATGTCCTTGAATTCCAGCACATCTGAGAACGAAGGTGGAAAGCATGCCTAAATAACATGTAAACCCACGCATTCATTCTTGACGTGGTGCCACCACCGTATCACTGTCGTATTTACAATTATCTGTCACTGGGAGGCGATATGATAACGACAACAATTTTAACTCACTTTGAAAAGTTTTTTAAATACTTGCGTGTTTCTTCTTTTTTTTTTAAATTTTTCCAGCTTCATCTGCTCAAATATTTATTCAGGTTACTCCCGTATTTGCTATCCTCTACGAATATTTCTAAAGCTAAAGTATTTTGGCCATGTAAAAAGACGTAACACTTTTCTGAAAACCATAATAGAAGGAAGACTTGAAGACAAACCTGCAAGATGAAGACAGCGCTGTAAGTGGGAAGATAACATCAGGACAAAGTATATCAGACTGCACCATCAAGACAAGAGACAGAAGACGTCGGAGATCCATTGCAGCAAACCTTTAATGTGGAGATTGCACCACATGATATTTACTTAAATTTGTATTTTCATTTCCGTATTGTTCCCGAGGGTCTCTGAAGAAAGAATAGCGATATGTTGTAACAGACGACGTATATGAGGTGGTGTACCTAGGGATGTCTACTTCATTATGTGAAACACATTGCTTTAACAACTATTCATGTAGCGGTGCGTTAATTCTATAAATAAATAATTCAACACATAAATGTATGTTACTCGTGAGAAATAAAGAAGTATAAACCTAGACAACAGAAAAACCACAGAAGTGATAGGCTTACCAGAGATTCGAACCCAGGACAATTTGAACGACAACACCGCCTCACTACGGGAGTGAATCGTTCCTATCTGCGCTGCCAACTAGGCGCCACAAAAGTATTGCTTCATGGACAGGGGTTCAAGGTCCAGGAGATAATATCTCCACGTAACTCCGTAATACTATCTATCTATCTATCTATCTATCTATCTATCTATCTATCTATCTATCTATCTATCTATCTATCTATCTATCTATCTATCTATCTATAGATATTATATACATTATCAATATATTTATAATTATTTAAGTGTTTTGATTGCTTTTCAAATTGCAGTTGTTAATTTAATTCCAGTTAATAATTCCAGTTTTTTTTTTATTGTGTGGACTTCAAAGAATATTTAATATTTAAATAGGTAGAGAATAATTAGCGAGCTGCATTGACATGGTGACGTTAATCAGTTTAAATTTTCGTGGGTTTCGTATTTAAAACTGCTTTTGTTATCTTCATTTTTAAACCACTCGCCAAAGTAAAATGCATACCTCACGGCTGTTTGTGCCCTATACCAGAGCGCTCTTTTAGTTTCGGTGACCGGAATTCTGATACTTACTTACTACTTACTTACTTAGTCGTTCCCCTTCTACCGTGAGGTGTAGAGCGAGGTGTCCGGAATTCTGATACCGGGTATAAAATTTTGTGTGCACCGTAAAAGACTATTTAAGTTTTTGGCGGGGAAAATCAGCTGATGTGTGAGTAAAATCAGTAAAATATAAATCATTACACACTCGTTCTGGATAAACACAGCGCTAAAATTCTTTTGTGTACTATAACTTTGTTCTGTGTTCTATTTTTGATTGCATTTTTATATCTTTGAAATTAGTTTTGACAGAGTTACAGACTTTTGAAAACAGCGTCATCATTTAAGGAAATTCATAAAATAAGTAATCTTTTTATTAATTTAATATCTAAAAATCGGCCCATTCGTTTGAGTTTATAATTATAAAGACTTCTCGAAGGGAAGCTAAAGATTATTTCCACATACTTTTTTTTTTGGTTTCATATCTTGAGAATGTGTGGTAGTCAGTTTTGTGAGTGTGGCATTACAAGAACAAGCATATTGTCACCAGATTTTATAGCATTTAAATCCCTGTAAACGCATTCCTGATACTCACAAATCTTAAATAAGGTAGTAAAAAAATAACTTTTTGTAAACTGATGCGTGATGCCATATGATGATGGATGGTATCCGCATGTCTGGTTTTGTGTAGTGTGCAGATGTGTTCAGTCAAAACAATGTTCATACAAAAATAACAGGGCAATCCACATAGGACGTCAGTAAACTCACGACGTGTAAAGTCAATGATTCTTGAAACAGCCGTTGACGTTTTTCTTCATTATTTATTGTGGACGCCACAGTGACAAAATGGTTACGCGAATATGTAGACACATCAAACAGTCATTATCACAGCAACATTCAATACAGCAATGGACGGTAGACAGCATTACAATGATGAGTCAGATGCATGTTATATTTCATAGTGCTGTAAATGTAGTCAGGTGAAAAACTCCATCCTTTTCTATAACAGCCAGGAGATAACCAGATGTATGAGATCAGTTCACTCTCCTTAATCTGACTTCAGCAAGACAGACACGTCTGCCGAAGTATAAATAATGTCCTCAAAAATATCCTCTAGATAACAAAGGTTTTTCAAACCTAGTTCAGGTAACCAAGTAGCAAGTAATAGTCCTTGGGACCTGCATCAACCGATGCAGCACAATACAGCGACATGTGAGCTGGGAAAACATCTCGTGACGACGACTTTCGAAGACAGGCTATGAACCAGAAATCGTTCACGACCAAAAATCGATAGAGTTAATGAAAAAGTCAATTTACCTTGCTTCATGAAATACACAGAAATATCACGCCTCCCGACATGTGGGAAACACTAGAGGTATTATCTCGAATAAACGAAATATCCATTAAGAGGACTACACATCCCTGACAGAACAAAAAATAGCGGAGATCCCCTCTTCAACGAGGCATCTCTTTCGCCATTCAAATCGCTCACTCCACTAGTGGTGGGCGGAAACCGATCGACCAAAAAGCAAGACCAGTCATGCGCAGTCCAGCGCGAAAAATGACCACAGCTCAAAAACTCAACTGCATTCAATACCAACGCGAGAAGACAAATGCTTACCGAGAAAAGTAACTATAAATTTCAAGCAGTTGTTGCCCTTGCGTTATAAAATAGATATTGTAATAAAATGATGTTGCGAGAATTTATCACGCAACATATCACCACCTCCTCCCGATAAAAAAAAAAATGTGGAACATATTTTTTTTTTTTAAATATCAAAGAGCATGCGATAAGCGGCTCAAAACGCACGAATTATGCGCTGATAATTAATTAAATTGCCTAACATGAGGCTAAATATAGAGTGTCTGGTGAGGATATACCTCAACAGAAAAATAAATATGTCTCAAAAAATATTCACATCGGGGAGGTGTCACCAACACACATCACGTTAGCATGTAAACACAATATACGTATGCAAGTTACCATAATCATCATTAAACAGCATACTCTAATATTGTCTTTAAAAATGGATGTACAAATCTGATAGGAAAATTTAAATAGTACATTATTTGACATGTAATGACATAAGTACATAGTAAAGTTAAACTACATGACGATCCAGGACATATGCTCTGGTATTCCGAGGGTAAGTACACAATCTAGAACTCGTCATGCTTGATACTAGTAAGGTAAGTCCTCAGCTCAACAATGACATTCTGAGAAAGTACAAGCAATATAATGCTAATTAATAACTAATATGCTTCATAAGGTACAATACATTATTAATAATTGTGGCTGTTTAGTAAACTAACGGCCCTTATATTAACTACTCAGTCCTCCTCTATCATCTTAAAAACGAACAGAAGAAGATGACAACAAAGCACGATAGTGTGTACATATAAAGTGAGTACAGATGTGCTAATCTATTGTAGTAATATAGGTGTGTTATGACTCTGTAATATATAGGAATATAGGACAGAAGTATTAGTTAGAGTCATGTGGGCATCTAGACAAAATGTCAGCCATCACATTATCCGCACCACGGATAGCTCGTACCGTGAAGTGAAAAGGTTGAAGAGCTATAGCATATCGAGTGGATCTCGAACTCTTCAAATTCTTAGTCTGAATAGCTGTAAGAGCTTTCTGATCAGTCTCTAGAATGAAATGTGCGCCCAGGAGGAATCTTTGTAGCTTTAGAATTGACCAAACCATCGCTAACAACTCACGGTCTAAAACCGAGTAGTTCCTCTCTGCCGCATTTAGTTTTCTAGAAATGTACATAACAGGATGCAGAGTATTTGCATATTCTTGCATCAGTGCTGCTCCAATCCCAGTGGATGAAGCATCACTCCGAAGAACAAAAGTCCTATCAAGAGTAGGTAATCTTAAGATGGGAGGAGAAGAAAATATATTCTTGATTTGGTCTAATGAAGATTGGCATTCTTCAGACCAACGGACCAGATTAGGCGAACCTTTCTTCAACAATGTTGAGAGAGGTGCCATGATCGAAGATAAATTTGGAATAAATCTCCCATAAAATTGAATTAAACCTAAGAGACTCCTAACTTGTTTCTTCGTTTTAGGAACAGAGATGTTCAGTATTTTGGAAGTATTGTGGTCTTCTGTCTTCAAGAGACCATGACCAACACGATGACCCAGGAAAGAGATTTCACCAAAACCAACAAAAGCTTTAGAAGGTTTCGCTGTCAAATTATTCTCACGTAGAGTGGACAGTAAGTCATATAACCCTAAATAGTGATCTTCCCAGGTATCACTGAAGAGACAGATGTCATCTAAGTATGCGATGACATCCGAACGATGTGACAGAATTCGACGCATCATGCGAACGAAAGTTGCAGGGGCGTTCATGAGACCAAAAGGCATAACATTCCATTGAAATAGACCCCTAGGTGTAGAAAAAGCAGTAAGAGGTTTGGCATGCTCTGCTAAAGGCACTTGCCAATAACCTTTAGACAAGTCAAGTTTAGTGAAGAATCTAGAATTAGAAAGTCTAATCAGTAGATCTTCTAACAAAGGCATCGGTTCAGCATCGAACTTTGTGACCTGATTCAATTTGCGATAATCAACACAAATTCGTATGTTCTTATCCTTCTTCCGGACAATAACCATGGAAGAAGAATATGGTGAAGTCGATGGTTCAATTATATTTAATTGAATCATTTCATCCAATTCCTTTTCCACCTGCGACTGAAAGTGTATAGGAATAGGATACGGCCTAACCCTAATTGGATTATTGTCGGTAAGAATTATGTCATGTTCTATGACATCTGTGTGTCCAGGAATGTCAGTGAGAACATCCTGAAATGTTTGTAACATCGACGAGACTTGTCGATGTTCGTCACCAGAAAGATTAGGAGAAACAGAAACGTTTTTCCAAGATTCCGTGGAATGTAATGGAACCACTGGAAGGGGAAGGTTGACATCAGAGAAGGTAGCTTCCTCATCCTGTATGACAGACAGGGATGAATAATGACCGTGAGGTGCAGGAGCATCATCCGTTGCCTGGAAAATAGGCAGCAAATAGTCCGGACGTTCGTGAAATTCCGAAAGCATGTTTATGTGGAAAGTTTTATGCTTTCCATCAATATCGACCACATAGTCAACCTCGGAAATCCGAGAGACTATTGCATACGGACCTTTCCATGCAATAAGAAGTCTATTTTCCCTACTGGGGAGTAGGACGAATGCTTTGTCACCTGGACAAAGTTGTCGTAGACATCTATTCTTGTTAGCAAACTGTCTTGCCTTCTCTTTAGCAATTTCTGATGAAGCAGTTGCTAGCTTACATGCCTCAATGATCTTTTGTCTAAGAGCAATGACATACTCATATGAGGATTGAGTTTCATCGCTAATATCATCGGCAGTGATGAGATCGTGTAATAAAGACATAGGGCCGCGTGGACGCGCGCCAAAGACAAGTTCGAAGGGAGAAAATCCTGTGTGTTCATTAGGGACTTCTCTATAGGCAAAGAGAGCCGCGGGTAAAACCCTGTCCCAATCTTGAGGATGATCTTCAGTTATCTTACCAAGCAAAGTCTTGAGCGTTCTATTCAGACGCTCAACTAACCCATTAGACATAGGATGGTAGATACTACTGAGAGATCGTTCAATATGTAAGGTAGACATTACCTGTGACATAGTGTCAGATATGAGTTGAGTGCCATGGTCTGATAATATTTCTCTGGGGAACCCCAAGCGAGAAAATATCAACCAAAGAGCATCTGCGATATCTGTAGTAGATATGCTCTTAAGAGGAATAGCCTCTGGCCAACGTGTGCACATATCGACACATGTAAGGATAAACTGATGTCCTCTGGCCGACTTGACCTTAAAAGGGCCAATAATATCTATGGCCATTTTCTGAAACGGCCGAATAGGAATGTCAGCAGCCTGGATAGGCGCAGCATGTCGTGGTCCTCTAGATTTGACCTCCTGACATACCTTGCATGATCGGCAGTAAATACGAATGTCCTTATTGACAAAAGGCCAAAAGAAAGCCGCAAGGACTCTCGACTTCGTACGGGAAAAACCCATATGTCCAGCACATTGCGAGTCATGAGCATGTTGTAATATTTGCACTCTCATGCTCTTGGGAACAAGAATTTGCGAATGTGCCGACGTAGTCGAATCTTGTACCATACGTACAAGTACGCCGTTTCTCATTGCAATCCAAGATTTTCTATTTGTATCCTGATTCGGATCACCTTTCTTCGCAAGAACGAAGAATTTTTTTAAAGAAGGATCTTCTTCTTGCAATTTTATGAAAGAGTCACGAGTGATTACTAAGTGACTATCTTGGCTATCAACTTCATTATCACTATTCAGTGAAGTTTCGGGTGTTTGTAGAGCTTGTGCTCTTGTAACTACTGCATTTGTAGCTTGCATGTTATTATCTTCCCAAGCAGCAATCTGCTGTGGGGTACACTCCCTAACTCCGTGAATACGACCAATAATAAGGTCCGCAATAGGATTAGGTAAGAGACAAGCATGCACATCTCCAGTAAAGAAAGGAGTGGCAATGCGAATTACAGCAGTAGGATATTTTTCTAGAGTGCCGCCAAATGTGACACATTTAATAACCCTTCCTGTAGCACAAGATGGATCTACAAGCGATTGTCTAACACCAATAGTGGTGCATCCGGAATCGAAAAGTAGTGAGACCGGAGTATCATTAACAAGACCCTTATGTAGAATTAAAGAACCCCTCCCGTCATGCGCAACAGCAGCAGGAAGAGCGGGAAGTGGGTGACCACAACTCAAAGTAGTTATGGTACCCGGTTCGAATAAAGTACTGCATTGGGGGCATTTGTTTGCTCTCTCAAAGTCAAAAGCAGAACCAGTGACAGCGTCAAAGTTTTTATTATCAACAACATGATTACAGGCTCCCTCAGTTTCCTGTTGTACAGCATTAGCCTGCTGATATCTCTTTTTTTTGTGTTGAGATCTACCCCGACTATTATTACCTCTGAAGTTATCAGAGTTATTATTATCTCTGCAGTTATTATTGTCTCTATTGTAATTGTTATCCTGGTTCGAATTCCAGTTTCCACGATTACTATCATGTTCACATTGATGCGAACATCTATTTGTTTGGTTCTGAGGTCTTCGGCAGGAATAACCTCTATTACCATATCCTCTTTTGAAATGCCTATAATTATTAGGGTGATAGTAACGACCACTATCAGGTTGTCTCCAATTCTTCGAAGAAGAATCACCATGAAATTGGTTTCCATGATTTTGACAGAAATTACCGCTGCTCTTTCTATCAAAATTTTGTTGGAATCTACGAGCAAAGTTTTGACCATACGGAGCTGCCGAAGCAACTGGTAAACCTTCTTTCACCTTAGAGTTACCCATGGTTATGTGTGGGTGTGCAGTTACGTATTGGCAACAGAAATCTTCCATTTCTTTTATTGTTTTAGGTTTACGTTCATGAAGGAAAGCAAGGAAAGACTCATTGACAGACGACATGACTTTGTCTCTAAGTATTAAGTCCATAAGTCCTTCATAAGTTTTTTTCCGTCTTAGATAGTTCAACCCATCGTGAGAAAGTAATGCGTATTCTTGCAATAAACTCGGAGAATTCAACTCCATTTTCAGGTAACATGTTTTTAAATTGTAGACGATAGCCGTCTTCGTTAAGCTGATATTTCTTTAACAGAGCGGCCCTGACAACCTCATAATTGTTCTTGTCAGGTTCATCCACCATATTTAATATACTTAGAGCTTTACCTGTCAGTATCCCTGATAACTGATAAACATATTTTGCTTTGTCTATGTTATGAGCTGTACATGCTTGTTCAAATCTGTCCAGATAGAACATTATGTCATCACTGGAAGGACTAAAAGTTGGCAACTTAATCTTAAAAGTATCATTATTAGCCTTACCAGAAGATGAACCCTTGTTTGAATCATTACCATTACTCATGTTCATCAATTTCAATTTTTCCAACTCTAAAGCTAAGACCTTTTCTTCATGTTCCATTTTTGCTTTCTCTTTCCTCTCATCAGATTCTCTCTGTAATCTTCTCTCCTCAGCCTGAGCCTCTATTTGAAGTCTTTCAGCTTCTTTTTCAAGTCTTTTATTTTCAGCCTCTTTTTCAAGTCTTTTATTCTCAGCCTCTTTTTCAAGTCTTTTATTTTCAGCCTCTTTTTCAAGTCTTTTATTTTCAGCCTCTAGCTGGAGTTTTCTTTCCTCAGCTTCTGATTCCCTTTTTTGTTTTTCCATTTCCATTTGGAATCTTTTTTCATCCACCTGCATCTGCAGTTTCTTTTGTTCAGCTTCCATATGCAGTTTCTTTTGTTCAGCTTCCATTGCTTTATCATATCGAGCAGTTGCAAATTCTTCTAACTTATCACCAGTCTTCCCAAGCAATTTACCCTGCTCAATAAAGTGCTCAAATGTAGACATGTTGTCTAACATATGAGTCCAAAACCTGAAATAATTAACTAATTTATTTCAAACCTAAGTGTAACAAGTCTTAATTAAGCACTTGTATATTCACATCACCTTATATTATCCCAGTCTCTGTGGGAAACAAGTCTCCAATCAAAGAACTTGTATATGAAATATCACCAATCAATTCTTGATCATAAGTGCACTTCTCATTCAATAGTGCACAACACTATTCATCATTCATTTATCATCAGTGTAGTAGTAACAGTGCATTAGCATAGCCCATTAACTAATTACTATAACTGTAAACAATGACTATGTAAACACATGCAGAATGTAAACATTGAAAATGTAAACAATGCAAACAATGTAAACAATAACAATGTAAACAATAACAAAGATCAGCAACAATACAAAAACGTTCGCAGAAATCAACTAAAAATAAAGCAGAAATTAATGAAATATCACAAAAAATGTGACGATATCTACGATAGAATTAAACAAAATACATGACACCACAGTGTATAAACAAAAATGTTGTATGAAACTAAATTATAGACAAGAGTAGGCTAACAAATACAAACAAATCAAAACAAAACTAAAGAATGCGAAATAATAACGAAAACAATATTAAAACATGTCATCACAGCTAACATAAATAGCAACAGAAGTCGCTTAGCAAATTCCAGTATCGGAAATTTGCAAACCCTACAGAAAACGCTCACAATAGACGACCTCTATGACGTGGCATAATCTAACGGAGACACCACCCAACCGAGAACCCGCTGAAATATAAACATATAAATATACAAATAACATATAGACATATAACATATAGAATGAGATGATACACAGAAGACTCAGCAGAAGTATAAGGGCACAGTTTACATACAAACAGGCCACTTAACTTATAGGCTTCCAATCGTCGAACAGCAGAAAAACGGATGTCAATCAACGTCCTAAAGAGCGAAGCTCCAACGATGATGGCACATCTGAACTGCTTCCACTGCTAACACGATGGTACTTGAGCTTCTGACATACTGTGTGTTGAGTTGTTTCGGCACTTGACCTTCTAATCCAAAAGTAAGTTGATGGAAATCGGTACTTGGCCTTCTTCAGAAAACAACCCGTTTCAACCGGCACTTGACCTTCACAAAAACGACAGCACTGGAACCTTGACAGCAGCAACTTGCTTGACTTGCGTAAAAGATAACAGCAGTCCGAGTTATCCGGCAACATGTAACAACGCCGGGTACTGTCAAATTCTTGTTTCCGTCAAAAAAAATTGAAATTTTGACTTTTACCGGGCAACGCCGAGTACTTTGAAAATGGTGAAGATGTTGACTGTATTGAAGAATGTTAATTTCTTGAAGGATGCTGATGAATTCTTGTTGAAAATGAAGTGGGTAAGGGACCCCGTGTTTGCTGGTACCAGAATCAAACCAGCTTATGGCCACCAAATGATGCGTGATGCCATATGATGATGGATGGTATCCGCATGTCTGGTTTTGTGTAGTGTGCAGATGTGTTCAGTCAAACAATGTTCATACAAAAATAACAGGGCAATCCACATAGGACGTCAGTAAACTCACGACGTATAAAGTCAATGATTCTTGAAACAGCCGTTGACGTTTTTCTTCATTATTTATTGTGGACGCCACAGTGACAAAATGGTTACGCGAATATGTAGACACATCAAACAGTCATTATCACAGCAACATTCAATACAGCAATAGACGGTAGACAGCATTACAATGATGAGTCAGATGCATGTTATATTTCATAGTGCTGTAAATGTAGTCAGGTGAAAAACTCCATCCTTTTCTATAACAGCCAGGAGATAACCAGATGTATGAGATCAGTTCACTCTCCTTAATCTGACTTCAGCAAGACAGACACGTCTGCCGAAGTATAAATAATGTCCTCAAAAATATCCTCTAGATAACAAAGGTTTTTCAAACCTAGTTCAGGTAACCAAGTAGCAAGTAATAGTCCTTGGGACCTGCATCAACCGATGCAGCACAATACAGCGACATGTGAGCTGGGAAAACATCTCGTGACGACGACTTTCGAAGACAGGCTATGAATCGAGATCGTTCACGACCCAAAAATCGATAGAGTTAATGTAAAAGTCAATTTACCTTGCTTTCATGAAATACACAGAAATATCACGCCTCCCGACATGTGGGAAACACTAGAGGTATTATCTCGAATAAACGAAATATCCATTAAGAGGACTACACATCCCTGACAGAACAAAAAATAGCGGAGATCCCCTCTTCAACGAGGCATCTCTTTCGCCATTCAAATCGCTCACTCCACTAGTGGTGGGCGGAAACCGATCGACCAAAAAGCAAGACCAGTCATGCGCAGTCCGGCGCGAAAAATGACCACAGCTCAAAAACTCAACTGCATTCAATACCAACGCGAGAAGACAAATGCTTACCGAGAAAAGTAACTATAAATTTCAAGCAGTTGTTGCCCTTGCGTTATAAAATAGATATTGTAATAAAATGATGTTGCGAGAATTTATCACGCAACACTATCTTTCAAGTCTTGTTAATCTTCTATTTATAATATGAATTTTTTTTTAAATTGTGTGTGAGATAAGGACTGTTCCATTGGTGTTCTTTGGTAGACAATCCTGTGCACACGACGGCTGCCAAAGAATTCTAAGTAACTGTTTGTATATCTTCTTTCATTCAAAGTTACAATGCAGGTAGTAAATTTAGAGAAACCAAATTCTAAATCTAATACCATCCTTTTATCAATGGCTAGAGTCAGAGATACATATGATAATTTAGAAATATTTATGAATGGCATGAAAGCTCAGATAGAGTCACTAAAATATTTAGAGTGGGATGGTAAACAAGTTGTTGTTTTCTTATTCGGGGATTATTTCCTTGTTTTGCTGGAGACACCACAGACATGGGTATATTCCTTGAGCTCCAGACAAACCAAACATTTTCATCAAAGACATCCAGAGAGCATACAACTTGCAAACCAAGAAGTTTGGCCATGTTGATAAGAGATTACAATAGATATATGAAATATGGGAAAGGGAATAAAAGGCAAGTGGCACATTACCATAATTGTTTACACAAACCAATGTTAGAGATTGAAATTGAAAATGTAGCTCCTCCTTACCTTCATATTTTATTAGGCATTGTTTTGAAACACCACAGACTTCTAGAACAGGTAGCTGATACAATAGACGCAAAGATATTTGAGAATTCGCAAGAGATACATGCAAACATTAGTACTTTTAAGAACTTGAAGAGATTTAGTAGGAACTGGAAATAGGCAGAAGAATTAGGAGCTAAAATTGAATTTTTCAGGTAGGTATTGAACTTTGTGAGGATAAGGAGGAGACAGATAATTTTAAAGTTAGACTTGAAAATGCACAAGATGCGCTGGCCAAACTTCAGTTTCAAGATCTGTGTACTAGGTCTGGTCCAGTTTGCTCACACATGGACAAGGTACTAGCCAAACACAAAATCATACAACAGGCTTATAATAGCAGAGCATTTATAGGGAATCACTGCCACAGATATCTCACACAAAAAGTTTATAAAGATCTTACAAGAGCAATCATTACACAAACACTGAAAATTACAGACAAACAAGATATAACTAACATAGCTTTTATTGCCCAAGAACAATTCAACTCACTGAAAGAAGCATTTGAGAAAGTACACAACAAAATATCACACAGTAAACCAATTAGTAAAGAATCAATAACAGCATCGATAGAGACTTATATGTCTTTGTTCAGAAAGCTATTCCCTAGTAAGACAATTCATAAACAGCACATATTAGAAAAACATTGCGCAGACTGGATCAGAACTCATGATGTATGATTGAGATAATTGTTAGCTCTCATGTTCTGGGGACAATTGGGTGTGTTATTTTAAGGTTATAAATGTGGACATGCAATTTAAACTTTCAATAATTAATGTTTGACGCATGAAACCAAAACAAAACTTTGATATCCATTTTCTGCAGGTTTTCTACTTTTGATTTTTGTAATTTGTTATGCATGTTGATTGTGACCGTTTTAGTGTAAATTGAATTAGAAACAAACCATAACAAAATGTAAAAAAAAAAAAAAAAACGTAAATTTTACACTATTTCAGACTATTTTTTTTTCTGTTTTAATTGTGATTTTTTTTTTTTTTTTTTTTTTTTTTTTTTCTTAACCAGCGGCACTTGGGCTTTCAACCCTTCGGCCCAATGACATGTCATTGCGAGGCTGGGGAACCTGAGGACTTTCCTTCCAACCCGGTCAGGAGCTTCGCTCCTTCCCATCCACAGAGGGTTTATCACAGGAGCCGTTCAGGCTATTCAGTCAAATTTCCGGCCGTAAACATTTCTTCAAACGCCGACGCCCGGGTTTGAACCATGAACACCTGGTCGCCAGTACAACGCCGAAGCCATTACACCAGCGCGGCTCCCGTTCTAATTGTGATAAAATGTTTGTTCTTGTTCTAAAATTTACTCTAACATTTCTAGTCTAGCTTTACGCAAAATTAAAGCCGGTATTTATAATAATAAAGTAGCATAAAAGCAATTCAAACATGTTTTGGGGACAATTGGGTGTGTTATTTTAAGGTAATAAATGTGGACTTGCAATTTAAACTTTCAATAATTAATGTTTGACGCATGAAACCAAAAACAAAACTTTGATATCCATTTTCTGCAGGTTTTCTACTTTTGATTTCTGTAATTTGTTATGCATGTTGATTGTGACCGTTTTAGTGTAAATTGAATTAGAAACAAACTATAACAAAATGTAAAAAAAAAAAAAAAACGTAAATTTTACACTATTTCAGACTATTATATCTTCTGTTCTAATTGTGATAAAATGTTTGTTCTTGTTCTAAAATTTACTCTAACATTTCTAGTCTAGCTTTACGCAAAATTAAAGCCGGTATTTATAATAATAAAGTAGCATAAAAGCAATTCAAACATGTTTTGGGGACAATTGGGTGTGTTATTTTAAAGGTATTAAATGTGTACTTGCAATTTAAACTTTCAATAATTAATGTTTGACGCATGAAACCAAAACAAATCTTTGATATCCATTTTCTGCAGGTTTTCTACTTTTGATTTCTGTAATTTGTTATGCATGTTGATTGTGACCGATTTAGTGAAAATTGCATTATAAACAAACCATAACAAAATATAAAAAAAACGTAAATTTTACACTATTTCAGACTATTATATCTTCTGTTCTAATTGTGATAAAATGTTTGTTCTTGTTCTAAAATTTACTCTAACATTTCTAGTCTAGCTTTACGCAAAATTAAAGCCGGTATTTATAATAAAAAAGTAGCCTAAAAGCATTAATTAAGCCCTATCAAAAGTAAACATCGCCACATGTTTTTCCCATTAGGAAGCTGACCACGTGACCTCTGTCAAGTGGGCTATAAATAGCGCGGTCGGGGAAAAAGGGGAAATAACTAAAAGATCGCTCGCAAACAGCCGTGACCTATCAGACACAATGGCTAATTAAGGATGGTATACGGCTGGGCCACCTGAACATTTACCATTTATTAGGCAAACTTCCTGAGCTTACACAAATTCTGAATAAAAATTTTCATGTTTTTGGACTTTCGGAAAGTCGTTTAAACGACAAAATATCAGATGATGAAATTGCCCTAAATGGCTTTAAAACAGTTCGGCGAGACTCAAGTAGAAAGCTAGAAACAGGAATAGTAGTTTATATTTCCACTTCTATTAGTTATCGCCGCAGAAGCGATTTAGAGACAGCAGAGACCGAGTGCATATGGCTAGAAATAAAACTACCGACTCAGGGACAATTTCTAGTCGGGTATCTTTATAGAAATCCCAGTGCAGGAGCCATCTGGTATGACGATTTCACCACTATGATGGATACAGTATTTACCACTGCCAAAGAAATTATTCTTCTAGGCGATTTCAACATCGACATGCACAACACAAACCAAACGTGGGAAAACATCATACTATCTTACAACCTAAAACAAATAGTCAACCAGCCTACCAGGGTAACAAAATCATCATCCACAACAATTGACCACATCTACGTCACCTGTGCAGAAAACATTATAGAATGCTCTGTTCCTATTGGCGCGATGAGTGACCACTATCCTATATGTTGCACATGGTCAAAGAATAAATATAAAGCTCCAAGACATAAACATATCAGTATTAAATTTAGAAGTTTTAAAAATTTCAACAGTGAACTATTTTTACATGATTTGCGAACTGCACCTCTTGCCAGTGTTTACCAGCTTTCTGATCCCGATGACGCCATTGCCCATTGGACACGTATCTTTCTTTGTGTGTTTGATAACCATGCACGAACTAAAGAAGTTCGTGTGAAACGACAGATCAAATCTCCTTGGATCACACAATCAGTGCTAGACGCCATGCGGCAGAGAGATCAAGATCACAAAAACAAGGATGTTAAGTCATATTTTAATTAAGGAGAGTTAAGGGTTAAAGATTGGAATGTGTTACGGTATATGATATTAACGCCGTCTGCTAAAGGTTAGCGGACGTGCAGTTGTAAAGGTTAAGGCATTTAATATATTGCGATAGATGTTTCAATTATTGTACGCTCCATACACGATCGATTATGACGTGTATAGCGTTGTTTAGGACACAGTCGGTAACTAAGAAACGCTACCCTTTGTTACTTGACCGCCAAGCTGAATAGCTGCGTTTTTTTCTAACCTTCCAATTCAATGGCATGATATAGCCATTTATATATGCATTTTTTGATGGACCAGGGTCAGTCCTAGAACTCTATATGAGAGGGAAATTTATGGAGGTTAGTATTTAACTAGAATTCTCAGAAGGAGAAGAATAATCGTCAAATTCGTATGAATATATTCAGACTCGCAGTCTCACTGTCGGCAGGTAGCCATGTCTAGCTGCGCGTGCATATAGCTGTGATGTTCTGACGACAATACTGCATTGTATCCTTAAACGGACATTGACACATAACCAGCAGTCTACGTTATTGATTAATTTATGCATGACTTATATGGACTTATGCTCTACTCCTATTGAAATGATCATCCTGTGTGTACAACTGTGAATTAAATGTACGGACTCAATGAAATGACTTATCAAATCAATCGTATTCCAAGGTTCAATTATTGTTCGGAATCTTCCACCCCCGCATTCGCTTAATCTTCCATCGAAGGCACGATGCACTATCTCTGAATGAAAAAACTAACATATCAATGAAAAAACAATGGCCAGAAATTTATAATTGTTTTATTCATATCACATGGAACATTGTTCAGAGCAAACCACCACCATGTAACAGTGGTGCCCGGTGTATGGGGACGAAAAACAACCAAAAACCAAAAATTTTTTCATGACTTTCGAATGAAATATTTACGATCAAGTTTCGATCACATGACCATTACGAAGCTGACGTGACGCACGTGATCATGAATAGCAACATGACGTCACTGTTGCATTGTCGCAGTGAAGAAGACATCTTTTCAAACGCCTCTCTAGTTCGTTTCAAATTGATCAAGATGCATAAGATGGACTACCGTTGCCTGCCCATCAGGAGCAGACAGTCAAAGGCACAGGCCTAGCTGTTGACGACTTCTAGCACTGATCTAAGCAACGGAAAAGATAAGTCTAGGTGTTTAAACTGTTGTTATTGCAAACAGTGCTACTAAGTCCATGCCCTCTGCCTACATCGGCATGTTTTTACCTATGTTTAATGTACTTTTTGTTGTCTTAATGTGTTGTTAATTCGTGGGAGGTAGGGAGGATGAACCGAAATTAGATTCTGTGGCTCTCACGATGCCTGAATTGATTTCGGTCGTTTCTTAAGGCAGTTAAACGATTGCACCTTTGGAAGCCCCATTGAGGTTTGCCATTGGACTGTCTGTCCAAATCTGCTGTCGTTTGACGATTTGTGTTAGCTGTACCGTTCCGTAGATAACTGGCGTATTTTATTCGTACTCAGTTAACAATTTTTATTCAGTTCTGTATCATGTTCGTTAACTATTTCGTCCAGTCTCCTCTTACTATCATTTATTTGATGATTGTTAAATTTTCGTCCGTTATGAGTCCTGTGATGTCATCATTTTTTGCAGTCATTTTTTTTTGTGTACTTTGAATATTAAGTTGACCTCGGGTCAGACCTTGACCCTTCATTTGGCTTGTGACATTTCCGCTTATTTTATTTAGTTCATAAATTCATTTTTAATTGTGAAAATGTCTTGTTTGCGTCTTAACATTGTTTGTACCCTTTAGTTGCATCATTGTTTTGTTTGTCCTCATAATATATATTAATACTACATTAATAATATGATATTATATGCAATAATATACTTGTAATTTAATTTAATTAATTTTTTCTGATATTTAAGGTTAATATGGGACATTGCATAATTATGCAGTGATAGTCCAAGAAAGTAGCACTACAATTTATAAGAGATGCCTAGGGCATAATAATATAATATATATATTGACCAAATAAAATAATCTTATAGCTTACCTTTGAGGTAATAGACCCATTGTATATTATTTAATATACTTTTCTGGTACTAAGAGAGTGACTTAGTACATTGAACAATATAATTACTAGGAATCATACCCAACATTATTGGATATTAAGATTAATTGTGTGAAGTAATTACATAATAGTTAACAGATATCATAACTATTTATGATATAGTATTATTTAGATACAATATTGTTACAAAATATTGTCTATTAGTTGAACTTAGACATTAGAGTTCAGTACTATTGTGATTATTTATATTGAATATTTCTAAGTTGAGTAAGTATAATAATTACTCTGAAGCTACTATTGACTATTTTAATCAGTAATTATCAATAATTACTTACAGATAAAAGTCAAAATGCTTACTATAGACCATTTCGTTAAAATTGGTCGGGAATATGGTTATAAATCTCAAGAACTTCGTCAGTTTGCTGAGGCAGAACTGGAAAAAACATGAAAGAAAAGAAGCAGAGAAAAAAGCTGCATTAAAGAAAGAGGAAGAGGAACAAAAGGCTGCATTAAAGAAAGAGGAAGCAGAACGTGAGATGAAGCAAATTGACAAGGAAAATAGATTGAGAGAGATTGCTCAACGTGAAAGAGAAGAGCAAAGAGCAATCGCCAGACAGGAAGAAGAGAATAAATTGAAACGAGAGGAAATTATTTTACAACAAGAAATGGAATTGGCGCGTATTAAATTGGAGACAGCAAGATTACAAGCACAAAGTGCTGATGCAAACCAGAATAATAACGCACAAAATGGATCATCATCCAGCCAAACTAAACATTTCTACAACTTTAAATTACCCACTCTCAACTTGAACGTGGACGACCTTTCATCGTTCCTGTCACGTTTTGAACAGACTTGCAAAACAAACCATTTGCCTGAAGAGTCATGGGTACTCAAGTTAAATGAATTCTTGGTTGGAGAACCATTGACGGCTTCTCAAAATGCTGACCCATCAATAGCAAATAACTACGGTGCTATTAAGTCCTTGCTTTTACGAAGGTTTCACCTGGACGAGGAACACTGTAGGTTGAAATTTAAGGGAATTTTACCTGAATCTCCAAAAGATTTTGCAGGATTCATTGCGAACATACGCAATACATTTAATAGATGGGTTGAACTGGCAGAAGTCAACAAATCATACGACAAATTAGTTGATTTACTACTGCGGGATAAGGTATTATCTTCGGTTAGCCAGCCATTTTTTGCATATTTGCAGGAGCGTAAACCAGGTACTATGGACGAGTTAGAAAAAAATTCTTTAAACTACTGTTCGGCACATCCGAATGCAACCATTTCTAACTCCTCATTAAGAGAACCTCTACCTGTGGCGTCTAATATGGCCTACAATCATAATAACAAACAAAGACATCACAGTGTAGACAGAAGCAGGTTCCAAAGAAATCACAATGTTAACTTTCAGAAGGGACATAATAATGATTTCAACAATAAAAATGAGTTCAACAGAGGTAGATCACGAGATAGAAATTATTCACCTCAAACAAACTACCACAATGGTCAACATAACACTAATTATAATCGATCACATACTCCCAATAATAATAGTAACTGGAATGGTAATAATCATGGCTCGAGACATCGAGATAATAGTTACTATAGAGGACGACGAGATAATTCTAACAATTATACTCGGAATCGATCTCATTCTCGGGGATCATCTCATTACAACCATAATACAGGGGCGGCAGTTACAAATAATACTACCCCTATAGCTCAGGTCCCACTTGACAATAATACAACACAGTCTTCTGCTGCATGTTTTGCTATTAATTATAATGTGGCAAATAGTTGCCAACAATGCAATCTTATTTTTCAGAAGGCGAAAGAAACAGTGCTTAACTGCGGACATATTACACCAGAGGTAGGTCTTGCAGTCAACGATGGAACAGGCCTACTAATTTTTAACAGGGGATTAGTTAATGGATCCGTCGTCTCAGTGCTGAGGGATTCAGGATCCACAACGATTGGTGTACGACAGTCGCTGGTACATCCTAGCTGTGCAACGGGGGAATATGTCCGTTGCATGACTTTTGGGGGAACTATTGAGTTTTACCCCACAGCTATTATTCATGTTAACACACCTTTTTTCACAGGGAACGTAAAAGTATGTATGCTAAAAAAGCCTATAGCTGATCTGATGGTTGGTCGTATACACGGCAGTAAAGATTGTACTCCAGATGAGATTATAGAATGGGAGAAACATAACCTATGCACTGGAAACGCCGTGACGACTAGAGCGCAGACTCAACTCATGGAGAAAGTTGATGATAATAAAATGGATGCAGACAACCAAGAGGAATTTGTAGTCAATTCACCTATTGACAGGGAAACATTTGCAACCAAACAAAAAGAGGATAAATCTTTAAAAAAAATTTTTAAGTTGGTTGATAAAGTTGACAATCTATCCTCAGGTAATAATAACAAACATTGTTTTGTTATTAAAAATGACATATTGATTAGATGTTTTAATGACAAATCACAAATGAAACAACAAGTTATGGTCCCGTATACTTTTAGACGGTACATTCTTCAACATGCACATGACTCACATTGTGCTGGACATATGGGATATACTCGAACACGATCTCGAGTACTGTCTTCATTCTTTTGGCCAGGAGTGTCAAGAGATATTTCGCAGTATGTACGTTCCTGTACTACATGCCAAGAAGTGAAAGCACGTGGAGCTTTTCACACGGCGCCTATTCAGGCTTGCGATATCTCAGTAAGACCGTTTGACAAGATGGCAATAGATATTATTGGTCCATTGCTACCATCGGCCAGAGGACATAGATTCGTCCTTACGTGCATTGATTTGTGCACACGATGGCCAGAAGCTATCCCATTAAAGACCACCACTACCACAGATGTAGCTGATGCACTACATCTCATCTTTTCTAGAATAGGGTTTCCTAGAAAACTTTTATCAGACCATGGGTCACAGTTTATATCTCTGACACCATGAAGGAAGTCATGAAAACTTGGAACATTGATAGGAATTTAAGTAGTATTTATCATCCGATGAGTAATGGTGCGGTTGAAAGACTTAACCGTACACTTAAACAACTACTACATAAGGTTACTGCTAAGCACCCTCATGACTGGGACAGAGCACTCCCAGCTGTTCTATTTGCTTATCGGGAGGTACCGCATGAACAAACTGGCTTCTCTCCCTTTGAATTAGTTTTTGGTGCTCCCCCAAGAGGTCCTATGGGACTAATAAAAGACTTATTAATTGACGCGGAGATGACTCAGGACACTCAGTCATCTTACGAGTACGTGATTAATCTTCGGAAGAACATTATTGAGTCTTGCCAGTTGGCAACAGCTTCTTCTGAGGCTGCAAAAGCTAAGGCTCGATCTCTACAAAATAGGTCTCGACGATTACGCCAATTATTCCCAGGCGACGAGGCTTATGTGTTACTTCCTCACAATAACAATAAATTATTGATATCTTGGAATGGTCCTTACAAAGTCATTGATAAAATTTCCGACGTTGATTACGTCTTAGATATCAAGGGACACAAAAAGATATTTCATATTAACATGCTCAAGCAATTTCATACACGTCCTGAACACTTACAGTCAATTTTTCATGAACTAGATGACAACACAGTATCTACTTGTTATTATTCTAACTTATCTGTCATCCAGGAAGAAGAATCTTCTTTTCCTGAGGTACAGTTACCGTTACCGGTACCAGTAGTTCAACCTACTGAATCTTGGCGGGATGTAACCATCTCTTCAACGGTTACACCGCAACAGCGTCTACAGATTGCTAATCTATTACAATCTTACCCAGATGTATTGACCGACGTCCCGGGTCGCACATCGGCTATCAGTCATGACATTACTCTCAATGATGATACACCTATTCGTGTACATCCCTATTCTGTTCCTTTACATTTCCTTGCTAAAACTACTAAGGAACTTGAACAGATGTTGTCTCTGGGAATCATTGAGACTAGTAATTCGCCATTCTCTTCTCCATTAGTGATTGTCCGGAAGAAGGACAATAACATCAGACTATGTGTTGATTATAGAAAATTAAATGCTAAGACTATAGTTGACAGCGAACCACATCCACTTATCGACGACTTACTGCCACGTCTATCCAACGCAACTATATTTAGTAAGATAGACTTAACTAAAGGTTATTGGCAGATACCACTGACCGAAAAGGCTAAGTACTACACCGCATTTTCCACTCCACAAGGTCTATACCAGTGGAATGTGATGCCTTTTGGGCTTGTTAATGCGCCAGCTACCTTCATTCGCCTGATGCGACAAATTTTATCAGGTAGACCAGACGTTATTACATATTACATATATTGACGACATATGCTTGTTTAGTTCGTCGTTTGAGGAACATGTTTCGGGACTTAGATATGTTTTCGACACTCTAAGGAATTATCATCTAACTGCTAAACCTACAAAGGTGCAAATCGCGTGTAATGAGATAACCTTTTTGGGACATATCATTGGATCGGGATATATCCGAACGTTACCTAGTACAGTCTCCAAAATTCTAAACATAGCAGTTCCTCAGACGAAGAAACAGGTCAGGAGTTTGTTAGGACTTGTTCAATATTACAGTAGATTCATACCAAACTTGTCATCCATCACGGCTGTATTGTCTTCATTGTTAAAAAAAGACATGCCGGTGAAGGTGACATGGACTGGTACATGCAATGAAACTTTCAACAAAATTATAAATTTGTTCTCGCATGAACCAATTTTAAGACTTCCCGATGCTTCCAAAAGATTTTTCTTACGAACAGATGCTAGTAACTACGGCATTGGTGCATGCCTGCTCCAGAACCATGATGGCATTCTACATCCTACCTTATACATTTCAAGAAAGCTAAAGCCTGCAGAAACAAAGTATTCAACAGTCGACAAGGAACTTTTATCTGTGATATGGGCAATAACTAAACTCGAAAAAATTCCTGCTTGGTGCTCCCTTCACCATACAGACGGACCAACGTGCTGTAGCATCCTTGCGTCGATCGAATCATAAAAGCCAGAAACTCGCCAGATATTCAATCATCCTACAGCCATTTGAATTCTCCATTGAACATATTCCTGGCACTGAAAACATTGTGGCTGATGCGTTGTCACGTAATCCTATTGACGACGAATAATCAACATTAACATTCCTAAAACATATCAACTATAAAGGAACTAACCTTGCCTTCAATTTAAACTTTATAAACACTGTATGCATCACAGAATTGAACTAAAAGACAATCGGGGTATACATTTGACATTGGAACTTCGTCTAACGTCCATACACGATATATGAATATTCGTTGAACAATCATGGAACAATATCTGACGACAAGTCGAACTTATTATCCTATGTGCACTTAATTCTTGGATGCTGGGATAAATGACATTTCTTTCCAACGTAAACGTTTGAACATTTTTGCCTAAAAGAATTCATCAGGATCAAGACTACGGATGGATCATCATATCCTATACTAATTAATTAGTTAACTTAACTTCTTAATTGAATTATTATCAATAAAATGAAATGTGAGAAAAAAATGAAATGAAAGAACAAAAAAAAAAGAGAACGAAATATAAAAAGAAGAAATTATGAAAAGAGAAAATAAATCTCACACAAGTATTAGATTAATATTTTTTTTAATGTACCTATACATTATTTAGTTAGTTAAATTAGATAGTTATTATTCACTAACACTTAACACACACAATTAAGTTAAACTTATATTCGAATTTCTTTCTATTTCTTCTCACTTATTATTTTTTTTTTCTTCTCTCATAACATCGCGTTACATTAGAATCTTAATAATTTATCTCTTAGTTTAATTCATTAATTTAATTTTAATTAGTCAAATTAATTCCTATATGACATACTAATACGACAGACCTTACTTTAATTTAATTCTATCATTCACTATTAACATTGGACATTTTATTTAGTTGATATAATAATAATATGTATAATTGATATATCATGTGATTAATGTTAGATGACTATGACAAATAGTTAGTTGACATGACCGCAACACGGTTCTACTCAGAACATCGTCGGCCATATGTCACAATTGTGTTAAATTTTTTTTTGAAAAAATTGTTAAGTCGGATAGATCTTGAAAAAAAAATCGATAGATTTTTTTTTTCCCGGGTGTACAGGGAATTGTTACGGTATATGATATTAACGCCGTCTGCTAAAGGTTAGCGGACGTGCAATTGTAAAGGTTAAGGCATTTAATATATTGCGATAGATGTTTCAATTATTGTACGCTCCATACACGATCGATTATGACGTGTATAGCGTTGTTTAGGACACAGTCGGTAACTAAGAAACGCTACCCTTTGTTACTTGACCGCCAAGCTGAATAGCTGCGTTTTTTCTAACCTTCCAATTCAATGGCATGATATAGCCATTTATATATGCATTTTTTGATGGACCAGGGTCAGTCCTAGAACTCTATATGAGAGGGAAATTTATGGAGGTTAGTATTTAACTAGAATTCTCAGAAGGAGAAGAATAATCGTCAATTTCGTATGAATATATTCAGACTCGCAGTCTCACTGTCGGCAGGTAGCCATGTCTAGCTGCGCGTGCATATAGCTGTGATGTTCTGACGACAATACTGCATTGTATCCTTAAACGGACATTGACACATAACCAGCAGTCTACGTTATTGATTAATTTATGCATGACTTATATGGACTTATGCTCTACTCCTATTGAAATGATCATCCTGTGTGTACAACTGTGAATTAAATGTACGGACTCAATGAAATGACTTATCAAATCAATCGTATTCCAAGGTTCAATTATTGTTCGGAATCTTCCACCCCCGCATTCGCTTAATCTTCCATCGAAGGCACGATGCACTATCTCTGAATGAAAAAACTAACATATCAATGAAAAAACAATGGCCAGAAATTTATAATTGTTTTATTCATATCACATGGAACATTGTTCAGAGCAAACCACCACCATGTAACAGAATGTACGGGTCGAATTTTTGTACACGCTAGTAAACACGCTCTGCGTGATAAGAGAATTTTTTAGTCGGGGGGTTGTATGCTCAGTAATGTTTAAAAACTGTTACCTGACTAGTTGTTATTTTGTTTAAAGATGGGATAGAGAAAACTGGTCGAATGTTCTATGAAATAGTTGGGGGGGGGGGGGGGGGGGGGGGGAAGGGCGGATGAATTCAGCTAACATCTCAAGCTGCGAGTTCGCAGCTTGAATGAATTTTTATACGTTATTGAAGATTGAGAGATATTAGATTTATATTGATTCAAAGCCTTGTATATTATGGCTTACCAATGTACTGTGTATTCAATTGAAGATTGGGAGAGATTATATTCATACTGATTCAAAGCATTGGATATTATGGCTTGTTAATGTACTGTTTATTCTGTATGCGTATATTATGAACTGTCGATGCTCCATGACTTGATGTGAACTGTATTACTGTGATGTCTACGTAACTGTGTAGTGAATAAACAGTGTATAACGTTATCAGGAGTTTCATCGTTCCTGACTCCTATGTTTGTTGTGGTGTGTGGCTCCAGTCTGTTCAGGTTTGCCAGAACCCTTTAACATACGCGAATGTTATAATTTACATAGTCACACACCTGTCGGCCATCCGTAAAGCCCGCCTATGCTGATCGCCATTCATCAGCGAAAACTATATAATAACTTAGTCCAGCCATTCCGCCTGCAGAAGGTGTTTACAGTAATACACAACTGTAACAAAGGACTTTAAGATATACAGAGCACAGAGGAACAACATGCAAATTATTTAATTCGTAAAGAAGAAAAAAAATTACTTTAAAAATTTTGTTCAGAACAAAAACAAACAGTAAAGATATATGGAAAGCAATCAACACTTTAGCGAACAAGCGAAATCTGTCAGTCTCGTCAACCCCTAATACTTCATTTACTTGCACATACTTCAGCAATTACACTTCAGGCAGAAATAAAACAGTCTTAAATCTACAATACCAAATTCACCTTGTGACTTAGGTAGGCTGTCAGTATTTTGTGAGAACAAATGTACAAACACAATCCATCCAAACATTCAGTTTATGACAGTTATTGACGTTTATAACTATATTCTAGGCCTTAAAGATAATGACTCATCAGGACTTGACGGGTAGTCAGTAATCGAATACTGCGTTATGCGGCTCCAGCTATTGGTGATTCGCTTACAATACATATTCAAATTCAATGTTATCGCACTGAGTTACTTTCCGTGGCACTTTAATAGTCGCTAAGGTATATCCTCTCTTAAAACCTGGCTCTTCCGAAAATAATAACCTTGGTAAAACTATAGGCCAATCTCCCTTAATATCATGGCTGTCCAAACCACTAGAAAAACACATACATAAAATAAACACTACAACACCTAGTTAACAAAGGCTTGCTAATTGATAGTCAGTCGGGGTTTAGACCTTAAACATTCATGTCACACAGCTCTATCTAAGATGATTGAAAACTGGCACTTAAATATTAATAACGATAAAATATGTGTGGGGCAGTTTTTGTAGACTTTAAAAAAAGCATTTGATGTGATAGATCACGCTATTTTAATTAGAAAATAACTAGAAAACATCAAAAATAAACCTTCAACTAGTGACAATAATTAAATTTCATTCCTGTCAGACAGAAAACATGTAGTTTTCTTACAATAACTCTTGCTCGAACCCAACCGTAATAAATACCGGCGTTTTCTCAGGGCTCTATTCTTGGGCCTCTACTTTTTGCCATATACATTAATGGACCTTCACACTACACGTCGAGCACGCATCCTGTGACTTATTTGCTGATGACTGTTACTGTATACACGAGTGATACAAGTTTGGCCAACAGACTCGAACTATCGTTACAAAAAGATTCAGACAATCTTGATCTAAGTGGAGCATCGGTAATCGCATGCTAATAAATATAATTAAAACAAAGTGCATGTTAATATCAACTAGACCAAAAATTACAAAATTCAGAGAAAACAACAACTTCAGATCTATATTGGTACCTCACCAATTGAAAACGTTAATGAACATAAAACTCTAGGAATAGTCGTTGACCAGCATCTACATTGGACTCACACAGTACAATGCACTGACCAAGCAAACGGCACAAAAAGTTTACCAGTTAGCTAAAATCAAATATTTCCTAGATGAAGATGCACAAAAATTGTTCGATATATCTCACATACAAACAAACTTGACTATTGCTCCACAATCTGGGATGGTAGTTCTATGTCCAATATACAAAAAGACTCCATTCACTACAAAAGCGTGCAGTGCGTCTAGTTTCTGGACAACTGCCAAAACACAGTGTGTAGATCTATATAAACGATCTCAAAATACTGCCTCTAAGAAAGCGGCTTTCTGTTCAACACCAAAGCTGAAAATTTGTTCATAAAATCCTGGTCACAGAATGCTCCAGCATATCTGTGGCCAATGTTCAAATACTCAATGAAAGACGCAATCAGATCACCTTAACAAAATACAAAAATGCCTCAAGCCTTAGGCTTGACTTATTCAAGAAAAGCTTAGCTTAACTCTGGCTGCTCATCTTTGGAAAGACTATCTTCCACACAATTTATCTAAAACATAAACAACACTCTCAGTCCTTTTAATACAATCGTAGACTTTCTCGAATATTTTATGAGTTTCTGATTTATGCGCCCTTCTAATGTGATTATTTTCCGAACAAATGGGTATAATATCGAATGTAGTTTTAATGATTGATGTTTGTACTTTTCAACATATTTTATTTCATGATTATGATTAGATACTGTGGATGTGAGTATGGTATTATTTTACCTTTACAAAGTTGAATTACTTTACATTGATGGGTAAAATGTATGTGAGAATAAATGAAATCAGTATAAAAGACGAGAGAAAAGAAGGGCAGAATGTCAGACGGGCTCCTGGCGTGCCAATTCTCAACCCTTTGAAAATAAAGTTCGTTTCGTTCGTTTGACTTGACTTATGAATATAGGACACCATTGAATCATTGGGACATATACTAGCGAGAAAAAGGAAAATGACTTACTTCACAGCTCTCTGCTTACAGTCAACACCATAGTTTCTCTCAAAACAGAAAGAAGGAATCCTAGGTCTATCTACGACACCTCAGCCCTCTTTGTTGTAGTTCCACTTCCCGGGAGGTCTCTGAAGAGACAAAAGAAAGAATAAAGGGACTCCTCGTGACTCTTCAGGCATGTCGTAAAATGCGGGACTAATATGAAGTTTATGGGAAGGGGCTGGCAGCCTCGATCCTTTAAAAACAAACTGCGACAGAACCCACCTCTGCAAGGACTGTAGTGGTTTTTGATGGTATTGTATTGTGGTTTTTGTTTATCTAAGTGTAATGTTATGAGGTTCAGCTGTGAAGGCTCCTGAGTGATAAATGTTTATTGTTGAATTACAGAAGGCCCTTCTTACTACCACTTACGACCTCAAACAGATCTCTTTTACTATATATCGTAATGTAAGCTACGTTTAAAGAAGTCTAGGGTACTGAAATTAATGTTGTTGTATATAAATATACAAACACACACACAGGTATTTAATAAGTCTAATAATATTAATAAAATCTATAACACACACTGAAACTAACTCAGAGACTGTTTTAGTTTGTGTGATTTCAACATATTTTCTCTAAATTTATTTGTTCTGAACCAATGTTTTATTTTGGAGTCAGAACATATGAAATGTTATGGAGTTATAAATGGAATTGCATTTAAATATATGGCATACGAAAAATGGACATTTGTATTGTACATAGGTATTTTATAAGACTGGTTAATATTAATAATATTTAGATAATGTCTCTGGGAGAACTATTACTGGATGTGCTGTTGGGGGTGGTGTCATCACACCCACTCTGTGACTACAACAAAGCTTTGTCCATTGGACTTATCAGGGACTGTAGTAAATGTTATTATTTCCCAAGTAAAAAGAATTCAGTATATTTGTGATGGGGAAATATTTATAAATATAGTAAGAGTTCTGGTGAGTGAATCTTTCAAAGCAGGCCACGCTTATTCACTCATCTTGTATGTGAAGATCTGATACTGGGATTCCTTAGGGCCCACTCCTCATCGGTAGCTCGGAATACAATGCTAGGCTGCACCGAACACAATGTTAGGCGGCTACACACACACATATGCTTGTGTATTTCATTGATTAAGTATGTGGCACTACCTTAGTGCCACACAGAAACTCACAAATTCTGAAACAAATATTTTGTGCTATGTGTCAGTACTCTATCCACTGCACTACTCTTACACACAGCACCAATACACATCAACATTACACAGAACGGGTCAGATCTCTCTCTGACCAACGTTAGCATCATTTACCCTCAGTTGTTTTCATATTATGTATCATAGTTCCCCAAGGGACTGCATTGCAATCTGAGATCATGTTCAATAGTTCTCAATAGTTTCCTCATTTATCCCTCAATAAGATTGAGTGATATGTTCCCCCTGATCTCAATAAATAGATCCGCCGTTCATAGACTTAGTTAGGCGTCACATATATTTTTTGAGTTTGTCTCTAGACCCTGAACTTGTGGCTGGGGACCGTAGAGCGAGCACTTACTTTGTTCGTTAATTAATCTTTTTTTTATATGATATGGCAGTATCAATCACTCGAAATATAATTAAAATTACAAGATAAATGCTTTCATTTTACCCAGAATTCAGAATTGAGAACACATGTTAATTGCTAGCTTAAAAACCTCAGCGGAGCTGCTGGCTATAGTATGGCGTCCCACTAAAATGTATGTAATATCTTCTGGGAATAAAACAACACCACTCGGGTATTATTTACTGTGTCAGACTGGGACAGACTTATAGCAAATGGCAAAATTAGCGCGTCTTGCCTACCCGACTAATATGAATACATTTGTCCAATCACAGACTTTCCCCCCCCTAAACTTTTTTCAAATCTTCATCCGCCAAAGTCAAATTTCAGGTCAGATCTTCAGGTCAATATATGTATTTAATTGTCTGTTGGGTCCGTCTGTGACCTTCTAGTTGGTTTTTCACAAAACCAACACATGTTTTCTTGGAGACCAAACTATACACAGAGAAGAACCTACGCAGACAAAATCTGCCTACTAAGTTAATTTTTAGCGCCACAAGTGTCTCAACCTTCGTCCGCTGTGTCTCGTTCTATTACAGCTAGATTTTAGCATGTTTCCGTGTCTCAAGGACGCAATTTTGAGGGCTTTAGTGAAAGTGGTGCACAACAAATACTGTCGCTTAGTCTGATGTGAACCCAATACAGTCTTTTGTCAAGATCTTCCCTTGTTATCTGTCCGTCTGTATACAATGAAAGTAGTTATATTATTGTTCTCTGCTTAAGATTGGAGCTTATCTAACGGAGCTAAGGGTTTTGATCATTCATAACTTTATTATTAAGAAGAAGAATACATATTTTTTCTCAAGTTTAGTTTTTTGAAAAAATTTGTCCTTCGACACCTTCTCCCACGGCGTTTGCCGTCTGAGATTTCCAAGGATAAAAGAACATACAAGTATATTTTTCGTAAAACGTCAAAGATCAAAGAAATGACTTGTTTTCGAATCCGAGCGCGAAGGTCATTAGATCTGTCTCCATCATTGCTCTCAGGAGACATTGTTTTTAGAATCCCTAGTGGCATGAATTTTTATCACACCTGTCTTTACTAGCACCCGATGTGTGTGTCGCTGTGTAGACTTTCTGTATATAATTCGCAAACAGGTGTTTAGTCTTATTTTTCCCTGTGTGTGTTTGTATATTCTCGGGTGTGTCCACCTATCCACGTCTTCTGTAGAAAAGGGTAATCCCGTTGTGGGAGATGCAGACGTCTGATCGTTGTATAGTTAGTTTGAGTAATCGCGGCTCCGGTGGGAAATGGGCGGGGCCACATGGGCGAGCATGTCTCCTAGTATCGTACGCATGTATTTTTAGTGATCCCTACATTTTATCGATTGTATAAATGGAGATATATTTTAACGTTGTTATTACGGTAAATTCATCACACATTGTCCTGCCACTCTTGTGTGAGGACATGCACTACGTGCAAGTTTCCAAAAAAAAAAATAAAAATACAAACACCAGTGTGTACTACACGATGGATAAAAGTTGTGCTCCTTCAGATCGGCCCCTTCAAGACCTAGACTCTGTCGTAATTTGATGTCACTAACAGGCGGTGCCGACTGAGGAAAATCTGCACCGACATCAATGACCCCGGGGATGATACTCAATAACTAAAAACTGATAGGTTTGCTACAATAAAGGACCATCTCAAATAACAATCTTTGCTGTTGCGTAATCAAGTATGTTGTTGCCTTAGTCTGATGAGTCAGAGAACGTGTCTAGGGGGCTGAGGATCACCAGATCTGGAACCACAAAAGGCTCGCTAGCAGAAGTACAGATAGATGCGTGAAACTTTTTTAAATGCCCAGATTAACGCTAAAAACATTCTTTTTCGCTTGTGGAATATCCGTGCTCCGCTTTGATTCAATTTGCGTGCTTGCATAAAGCGACTGGGTTTCAGTTCACTCCCCATTCGGTGTGAAGAGGACCTTTGCAACAGACGAGCCGCCCTCCAGGCCTACATTAACTTGCATCTGTTCTCACCACAAAGTTCCTGTGTCAAATCAGGCAATGTGATGAGTGAATGTGGTACAAGGCCTTGCTAGTGGAGTGTTTATTTAGAATTTTTTATCCTTTCCTTCTAATACTCTTGGAAAAGGCCAATTCACATTGCCAGTCACAAAGACAATTCTATCTGGTGACTGTCCTACTTATGCGAGTATACAGATCAGTCAGAGTAGAGCAAAGCATATAGAGTTACAAATTTTTGATATTATTTTTGGTAAAATCCACATAATTTTGATTAGAAAATCTTTCTGGGTTAAAAATCGCGCTGCAACAGTAACGACACGAAATCGCACGTCCTTTTTTGATTTGTGGTCTAGGTGGCTCTCTAGCTTCAGTTTTTCCAAAGTTTCTTGGGTCGCAGTTGCAGGGGTCATGTTACCCTGATAGAGTACAGAGTTTGTCCCAAGAATACTCAGACTCTTTTCTGCATCCTATACACAACATTTTGTTGGTGGGAGTTTCTGCGTACTTCATAGCAGGTTAAGTTCGCTTCCCTAAGCCTATCACAATAACAATTTTCAGAGAGTTAATGTGAAGTTCTTCAAATGTCTCTGTGGCGACGAGAATATCATCCATGAAATTCGTGATACATGGGTTTTATTATTCAGGGGAATCCAACACATTTGCGCGCATCATCCTTGTAAAATTTACACTCGGAGCATTTTTCGCAATCTTCGAAAATTGATAGCATGTTGAAGTTCATAATGTCCTTCTCTGAGGTGCTGAAAAGCTAAATAAGGTCTAACTTCAGGCTTCACTGGATCTGGTAATAGCTCCTATTCTACGAATTGAGATCCACCTTGGAGAAAAGTATTTTGCGTGTCTTGTTGCGCATAATCTGGCAAAACATAACTGTTTTGTGTCTGGTAATGGATCCACTTGTCCTTCTGTGACAGCATTCAGTTTCCTGTAATCTATGCACAGTCTATGTTCCCCAGACGGTTTCCTCAACAAAACTACACTGGAGCTAAAAGAAGAGTCACTGTGTGAAATAATCCCCTCCTTCAACAAATAATCTATTTCTTCCTTCAATGCCTTCTCCTTCGCGAACGGAATAGAATAGGCTCTCATACAGATTGGGTTAGAGTCTACCAGTTTCATGTCATACTGTAGCAAATTTGTATGGCCTGGTTTATCTGTTAATACATCTGTATGTTCCTCCAGAACCTGTTGAACTCTCTCCCTCTGATTTTTAGTCAGGTGCTTACTGACTTTTACCTGTGCAGCTGTTTCACAAGGATGTAATGGGTATTCATGTGAGGTGAGTGGTTCCTTTTGCATTTGAGTTGCGATAGCCAAGGTCAGTAAGGGGGTGCTTTCCTGGAGTGGTCTGTCCAGATACTTCTTTAAAGGTTTACATGATAAACTTTCTCCTTCCCCTTTTTGTCAATTTTATAGTTTGTTCTAGACACCTTCTCTAGAACCGTATATGGACCTTGCCAACCAATTTGTAATTTATTCTGGCTTCCGGGTAGTAGAAGCAGCACCTTCTCTCCGACTGCCAGTTCCCTGTCCTTTGCCTTCCTATTAAAATATGCTGCATGTTTCTTCCTGGCTTGTTTCAAATGATCATTTGCCAGTTTCCATCCAGCTTTCAAACGAGTGGTCAGTTCGTTCACATATTGATACGATGAGGTAACAGTCTCTTCCGCCTTCTCATCTGTCCAGGTCCTTAATAATGCTTCTAATGGACCTTTTATTGGCCTCCCAAATAGCAGAGTTGCGGGAGCCATCCCGGTTGAACTATGTGGTACCTCCCGATACGCAAACAACGCGGCGGGCAGGAATTGATCCCACAGATCCGGTTTTTCGTGTGCCAGCTTTCTCAGGATAGAAATGAGAGTCCCATTGAACCTCTCTACCTGGCCGTTCCCTTGTGGATGGTACGGACTACAATGAAAGTGTCTGGCTTGAAATAGCTTAAAAAACTTCTTCCGTTAGTTTCCCCTTGAACTGTGAGCCATTATCAGTCAAGATTTGATGCGGGAATCCTAATCTTGTGAATATTGTAAGTAGTGCCTCTGCTACATGTTTTGAATCAATTGATGGCAGGGCTACCGCCTCTCCCCACATAGAACAAGTGTCCACCAGAGTAAGGATGTAACTGTTCCTCCTCTTGGTCCGAGTGAGAGGTCCCACAATATCCACTGCAACCCTCTCAAAAGGTGTTCCCACTATGGGCATTTCCCCTAGAGTTGCAGGAGCAGTCCAATGCTTTGGAGCTACCCTTTGACATTCTGGGCAGGATTTGACATATCTTTTTATATCCTCCGTTATCCCTGGCCAGAAGTAATGACAAGCTATACGCTGTCCTGTGGCGCTGATCCCCATGTGACCACTGAAGGGAATCGCATGCCCGAGTTCCATCACTTTATCCCTATATGAAGTGGGAAGAACCAGCTGGTTGTGACCATTTGTTCCAGTTCCGGCCTTCCTATATAATAGTTTGTTCTTCATAAAGTATTCCCCCTTGCTTGGAGGTGTGTGGCATTTGGGCAATTTTTTAAAACATGGCTTGAGTGTCCTATCCTCAGCCTGCGCCTTCCTCATCTCCTCTGGATGAGCATTTATAGGTTCACCTTCTTCCTCCTTTTTTCTGTGACCTGGTCTGCACTGTCGCCATGATCACAGGTCTCTCGGGATTCCCCAAGAAGACGTATCTACACCCCAATATCAGAGGGTAGATTGGTTCATCTATCACTGCTGCTCTGATGTCTCCTTCCACATAGCGAGTTTTCACCGTTATCCTTGCGATGGGAAGTGTCATGAGTGGTATGTCCTTAGTCGCCCCTTGTATTTCCACTGTTTCTGTGGTATACTGACTTGGGTCCACTAGGCTAGACTTCACAACTGAATCATAATCCAAACCTGTATCATAAAGGCACCTTATGGTGACCCCATTACAAATAACATCCTCACAATCTGGGGGGTGATAAGGTTCCTGTTGTCCCTTAGGATTAACCTTTAATCTTTGCGTCCCCGACTTCATTGCAGCAATGTTTGAAGGTTTCCTTCTACAAAATTCGGTGTTATGGTTATCTTTCTTGCACCATTTACACCATCTTTTTCCTTGGTTCAACGGTTTTCTTTCATTGAACTTTTGGTCATTGAACTGTGAGTTTCTGTCGCGATAGTCATTTCTTCGCCGCTCAAAGTTTGTCCTACCTTTATTTCCCTGCTCTCTATTATCAAATTTATTAAATTGCTGTGGAGCTTTAAAATTGTCTATGTGCTTCTTTTTAGCACCACTTACCTCTGCCTGGGCTGCCTGATACCTCTCAGCGACATTTAAAACCTCCCCCAACTTCTCTGCACCTTGTTCCATGAGAAATTTTCTCATGTCTGGAGCCATGGACTCTCTCAATTGCTCAATCATGATCATTTCTTTAAGATCTTGGGTCTTCCCCAGAGCAGTCCATTTCTCCAAATAGGTTTCCTGTCTAGCAGAGAATTGGTGGTATGTCTCCCCAGACAACAGTTTGGCATTTCTAAATTTCTTACGATAAAATTCACCATGTTTTTCATATACATTAATAAAAAAGCCTGCTTTTAACATGTCATAATTGTCTTGGTCTTCTCTATGATTAAAAAACCCCAAATCTGAGTTTTATTGTTCTCTCCTTCTAATTCTTGTATCAACTTCGTATTCAAAAATTTCATTCACCAATATACATTATCTTCTTTCCTATATATCTAAATCCATCTACTCTAAATACTAAATATCATATCTGCGCTATGTTCACCAAACACACAACAGCCTTCGATCCCTCTTGTTTCTTCTATTCAGAACACTTAATTTCATGCTGCCTAATACTCAAAACTCAATAACAAATCTTTCCCATCCCTACATCTAAACAACAAACTTGCTTAGTGCTCGTCAATTATTATCCTTCTTTCCTACTCCGTAACGTTCTACTAGACAAATCAACAAAAACAATGTCATTCCAACCCAAATTTGAACTATACCCGGTAGAACCATTTGTTATTTACAAATTAAAAATATATCCAATTCCCATCAGCATGATTCTCCCATAGCACACCATTCACAATCTGGGGATACCACATAACATCAAATCACCCTCCTCCCCAAACAACATCATCAGGGGGGCTACATAGTCTATGCTCAGACGGTTCCCTCGTTCTAAATTAACAATCTAAATGGCTTAATTTTATGACCCCCCCTTCACACTTTACAACCAACCCCCATACACACGGGTCCCATATCTCCCTCCCCACTTTATCAACCCCATCTCCCTCTCTAACACCAATGGACCGGGTGTGGGAGGTCTATTTATCCTCCATGGTACAAGAACATAGGGACAAATGTTACCATCATGAGTAAAGGGGGGTTAATATGGTCGTTTGCTCCAACCAAAAAAAAAAAACCTGGGGGGAAATTTCCCCACCGTTGTGGATTAAATCACAGGGGTCGGGTTAATGTGTGTAAATTTGGAACAAGTATGGAAATAGGAGGGTATTCTTCCCACCTTTTACCCCCAACTTCTGGAGGTGTCCCCATTCCCACCAATCTAAATACAACACCCATTTTTCGCACTCAGGAACCCCTACCCCCCCCCCAACCCCACCACACTGTTTGGGGTTTAAGATTTGGAGGACTGTGTATATGACTCCCACTGAGTTTGTTAATTCTATACTAACCCCATTTTTAAAATAAGATTGTGCGCAATCAAAAATCTATTACAACCCACTCACTTTGCGGACAGTTAAGTGGAAGAAAATTACATCTAAAAAAAAAAAGAGACATACTTAATCTTTCTTTAAATTTATTGGGGGACTATTTATGAGATAAACCCCTTGAGTAATGTTATTTCCTAAGACTGATGTTACTAACAGCACAAACATCCCCACACCCAACGCTACTTTGAAGTATAAAATATAAATCACAAAAAAACCCGTATATCAAAATCCATTTACAAAAAAGTAAGGATTGTTTCAATACAAACATACCGTATAACACATTACACTCATCTATATTTCTATTCATAATCTGTACAGGCACTCCCAGTAATATATTATATATTAGCCACTACAGAAATTATATAAGACATAATACACATTAAAAAACTATCCCCTAAAACATATAAAATCAGAGTGTGTCTATTATAAAACATTCTTATCTAAGATCATAAATTTAAATCTAAATACAAAACATAAAACCAAACTACAAAATCAAAGCCCTATACAAACCAACACCCCAAATAATTCTATAAAAGAAATGTATCTATCAATAGACCACTAACAAACTCCTAATATCTAACCAATAAAAAAACAAACCCTCACACCCACATTTTCTTAAAACTTACGAAACCTTAAATGTCTCATTTAAAGTCACTTAACAAAAAAACAAATTTGTGTTTTATGCTGACAAAAAAAAAAATTAAACTTCCCCTATTAATTCCATCCAATTTTTTTTCCATAACCCACCAAACCAATGGTACAAAAAATATAATCTTACTAAAATCAATTTTTCTAACCCCCCTTATTAAACCCCAAAAAAACATATCATCCAAAGTGAACACACGTCTAGACACCAAACACTAAAAAAAAAAAAACTACGGTGAACAATACAAAACCCTAAATCCTAACACAAAACACAACAATACCACCAAATACACCTGATCACTACGCCCTCAAAACAAAATAACAGTCCAATTACCGAACACACTCATTAAACACAACCACCAATAAACCAATACACTTTATCCCTCAACGCATTCTATATAATTTTATTATACCTCCCCCCCCACATTATCCACCCTCCTCAATACCCAATACAACAACTCCAATAATACACATAAATGTAAATTCCCCTGCTCCCCTATATACCATAAACCTCCCGCAACTGAATACAGAAATTTCGTAGGTCTAACTGCCAGAAGTGTAACACCCTACGAGACTCACCTCACCCGCTAACACTGTTAAAGAAATAGACCAGCGAGGACCATATGTTGTACACGTTTTGACTCCCTAATAACATACCCCCCCCCAATATACGTATCCTGTCGTAGATCCTGTGCATATCTCGACTCAAACCCCCGATATTCCCTACGCCACCATCCACTGTTATTTCTACCATATTCCGCATGTGTCTCTGCGAACAGCCATCGCTTAACCTAGCACCCCCTCCCTCTCCCGCATTATATAATACCGAATTTATCATTCCTTTCCACCCTACCCACTAGCCACCAACACTGTCAGAATATTGTGTCCTATATAACAAAGTCAGTCATTGACATCATGCGTGTCCCCAACCAAGTAACTAAGATCACGGAGGGAACACCCTACACCCCAGACACCCAAACAAACAACACCGGAAAACTCGCCACTCATATTGATGTCCAAAGATACATAGATACAACGTGCGAAAGGAAAAGACTGCATCCGCCATCAGGAAGACTTGGCCCGGATACTTAGTAGCGCAGTCTCCAAGAAGTAGAAAGGAGTATGTTTGAGCGCAGATGTTTTCAGCGAAACAAATATTAGGGCTAACATACAGAAAATTAAGTCTATCTCATTGTCGTACTGAAGAGTCACTCGTCAAATACAGATAATATACAATCAAACTCAGCCTGCACATATTTCTGTGTAATTTCTTCAATCAATGAGCCCAATTGATACTCAGACAACCCACAGAAACACTACTGAAGTGTACAAAAAACACCAGCCCCCCATAACCTATCTTTACACATCTTTTATATCGTAGAATGTAACCGACAAGTGTTAGATTCTGTAACGGATGCATCGCAAGCGAGGCACAACGCACCATTACTTATTTACTCTAAATGACATGGCAAATGACGTGTAGATCCTAGGATACATATGAGGCAGACACGTGCCATAAGACAATGCTCCTCACGCAGTACTTTAAACTAGAGTCAGGCAAATACACAGTACTACAGGTAGAGCGCAGGTGGCCCCCTAAAAGAATCAATACACTTTGCCGCAATACGTATGACTCTGTCATATGTATATCATTCTAGACTGTGTGTGTAAAGTAATCACTATATCGAGTATGTTTCTCTCGTGTGTATGTATAATATGATATATATCTTTAGTATATAACCCATGTGTGTTGTATGTCTACAGATCACCCACTATATATATCAATAATAATCATACATCTCTCTATCTATATATTATATACTCTACTCATCTCTCATATAAATGAATGTATGTCTGGATGAACAGTAGTCGTATGTCTGTACCCGTGTGAACTGTATGATATGACTGTAAGATGTAATTCACCTGAAGTAACCATCGCTCACTCCATCTGTGTCTCTCCCATCCACTCCTCATTATGTCATGTACCTGCTTTCTAACTCTCCATTATATTCCCATAGTCCCATTAGTCTAAGATAAGTACCAGTAAATATGACCTGTACTCGCCGTGTGTGGTCTATGAGTATCTCTATAGTGTGATAGTAAATAATCTATATAATATCTCTTATGATTTTTTATTATTTTTATTTTTGTACCATTATCACAAATCACAAGCTCATTACGGTGGTGGATACACGACACGTAGAGTTCTGTTAATATTCTAGAAGCACTAACCGCGTCCAACGAAACGACAATCTATAGTTTACCATTCTTGAGCCTACACTCACTCGCTGGGATCAGATGGACAAGATTAGTAGCCTCACGACAAAAATTTACAATGGGCATTTAAAGATGTCAAAAAAAATCGCCTGCATCACATTACCTACCCCTACATAAAACAGATAGCCCACTCTCGTTCATTACCTGATTAAAACCTCAATCATGTGGCACTCTTCATAGTAGTCATGCTTAAAACAACACATAGCTCCCTGTTAGTGGACAATACTATTTCCAACACACCGGCTCGCCCCACACTTAATACATCCCCTATTACTGAACCATACCACATAACTGAACTGTCTAAGATCGAGCTGATAATAACCCCCAAGACTAAGGTTGTTTGTTCCAGAGATGGGGACTCCAGAAACGATCATAACTTTGTCTAGCAGCTTGTGAGATCGAAGGACTGGAAGGTCAGGAGAGGTACAAACTACGAAGACGAAGTTTATTTGGGTTTTCGTTTCCAGTCAGAAGATACCTTGTGAAAAGTAGTGTTAATACACATGATAGATGGTATGTGGCGTGTGATTTGTCCTGAGGTTTCATGAATCGCGAGTTCACTATCAATAACATCATACCCCCCCCCCCCCCACCTTTGATCATTTTACATACCCTTACATTAGTGATGGCGAAAAATCAGGATGCATCAGGACTGTCATCGGGGTACTTTATTCCGCATATCTTCTGAGAGATCGGGAAAGGAAAAATAACCGGTTATACATAAAATCCATGTCATTGTGTCCTATTATTCCCCTAGAGCACTCACTTAAACTATTGTATCATGAACCGTGGATTCGGGGGCTCTAATGAGGGGGGTGGGGTGTGTGATCATGGCGATCCAAGAACAAAAGTGTGTGTCGGACCTAAGTAATCAGCGCTAAATATAAGGTTAAAGTCCCAAGTGGGAATGCCTGTATACATGTCAAACCATCACAGAACATCACTGAAAAACCTTGCCTGCCAGAGAAATGAACCTACGTGCTTATAGGCCCCACAGGCGGTCCAGTGGAGGACTAGAGGGGGAGACCCGTCCCAGTAGTCATAAGACTGCAGTGTGACCTGTCACCCCTTACCAAAAGGGGGGATAGTACAATAGTTTGCACATTGGGCACTGATAACATATGGGGACTAGTCCTGTAGACTTATGCACAGATTTGCAACGTTGCAATTGATGCAGACTACCCCCCATGTAATCCGTGAGCACAAGGGCACTGGGCGACTGAGTTGATGCTGATCAGACACTCCCCTACATGAGAGCACGCTACCGCAGATCAAGAATTGCAAAGATGTACAGCACTGACCTGTCAAATCTTACACCCACCATACTGCTACAGCCCGCTGATTAACATCAGGCGGAAACTTATGTCACTAAAGACATGTCTACGGCTCAAGAGGAATAAATCGCCATTCAAAGTTTAGAAATTTCAGACATTGCAAGGCTCAGTACACCAGTTGACACTAGTCCTCCATACAACAACAAGGATGGGACCCACCCAGAGTATATCGGTACGGGGTGCATGATTATACTGCACAACCTAGAAACCCTAAGACAGGACCTGGTCGAAACTGTCTATGGCATGTCAATCACCACACTATAAATCCACACCTAAGTGTAATCCAAGTGTAACATACTGAGTGCAGAGAATAACATATGAAGAACACTATATTCCCATAATATATACTAGTCCAGATAACACCATCCGCAAACCTATAGTCAAACCACTACCACGTTGCTGAGGTAAATCAAACCAACTGATCTCGTCAATCCTAAATGTCCTATCCTCTCCCCCCCCATCCATACCCACCATACTTACTCCGATACCCCTTACCTCCCTACGTTATCCCCCTTTAATCAATAAAACAATTAATACCTTTTTTTTAACTCGATCCATCATGTCAGGCTGTACCATATGAATCAAACACACATCTTAATCACATAGGCATCTAAACGATCGCCATGTCCGTAATCCATTCCTTACATAACCCCTGACACATCGTTGATTGTCACTCAGAGTCCACAAAGAAAAGATCTAGATCAATGTATATTTATCTTTGACACAAATATATACTATATACTCTATCCCTTGGACCTGAATCGAACAGAGCCCACCTCCCTTCACTACTAATACAAGTAAAAAGCATTCTAATACTACCCCTTCTAAACCTTCCGACTACTCTCGACCCTTAACACAGATACTAAATGATTTTACGACTGATACTAGAATTAAAAAAAAACCAAATAAAAATAAAAACTAAAAAAAACAACAACAAAACAATAAAAATCTCTTACAAAGCTAAAACGTAAGTCTCCCACAAAAATACTCAACCATATTCTTTAAAAAAAACTCTTTTACTACCAAACAACAACTAATAACTATCCACTCCTTTACCACCTTAACCACACAATAACCACTTTCCAATGCAATGTCCTCCTCTGTACATGTCTCACTTCAAACAATACTACTCTCCTATCCTCTTTACATCCCTACCAACAACTTCCACATAATACTCTTCTCCTCATCATCACACACAACCACAGTCCATATCACTGTTATACTGTGTATAACATGTCGTAGCGCTAGACTCCCACCTTACCCATTTGCTCAATTACATAATACTCCATCCATACACCCTGAAGCGTCCTTATTGTCAACCACTGACATGATCACTCTCTATGCTTCTGTCGTGTTCAGACACGTCTAAGTCCATTGTGACTCTAATGCTTAAAACCGCACTTATTCTCCATTTAATTTACCACGATTTTCATGCAGATGTGTGTCCGCCAGAAAAGACGACATCCTTCATAAATATCCCATGTATTGTGTCCAACCATTCATCATTAACCTATCATTCATAACCAAACCACACTACACCTATCTATCTCTGTGATCAACGACGGCTTTGCATGAGACCTGACACAAATATAATGAAATATATTGAATATGAAACACCTATTAACAACACATGTTAAGATACACTCATACTTAAGCACATTCATTAAATAATTTGCACAGAGACAGAAGAATTCAGACTCATACCACCTGTATATAGACAGAGACTCCCCAAGACTCTAGACAACCTCTCTCCAAAACTTACACCTGACTATATATACTCAGTCAATGAATAGTCCTGTTGTGCAATAATTCTAAATCAGTCTCGTAACCCAGATCACGACACTCACCTCCCATCACTACGCTCTCAATATCATGAAGGAGACATCCACAATGTCATTAATTATTACGTCTCTCCGATATATTAATGATAACTCTTTGTTCGCATGTCACCATTATCAATCCCAACCAAGGGATAGCAGTACGTGTACCCTGTTGTGTGTCTATTTTAACTAGAGTAGCCATGGCTTGTAGATGACCGGCCCACTCCCCCCCCCGAGAGAAACTCCCCTCCCGCTCCCCCGCCCCCCCCCCCCCCCTCTCCCCCCGCCCCCTCCCCCCTCCACAACCTGTGTGTGTGTGTGTGTGTGACGTGCTCTCTAGCTCATATCGACTCGCGCTCGCGCTCTGAGCTAGAGAGTGGTGGTGCCTGTGCACTCTGTGAATTTCCACAACGTACATGTGAGGATAGATATATAGAGATATATGAGAGAGGAGTGAGAGCCCAGTGTGCTTGGATATATAGTATAGAGTTACAGTGATGTGCAGTGTGTGTTGCTGTGTTGTCACTGTGTGCTGCCACGCTTTGACTAGAAATATGTAGAACGCCAGAAGTGTGGATCTAGATAGCTCCCCCCTCCCCTCCCTGTCCATGCTTGATTGGGATTAAAGCAATACTCCTGTTCATTCTTTGTCTCCTGTCAGCGAGCTTTTTAAGAATACGTGTTTCCCTTATGTAGCTGTTGGTGACAGGTGCAAAGCTCTGTTTTTGGACAGAATTTAGAGTGGACTATCAGCTAAAGCACTTAGGCATATGACTTTGAGAGACAAAGGACAGAGAAGTTGTCTTCATGGACTCCATGTGAGTGTGGTGTTAATATTGAACAGCTTGGCCCGTTAATAGTTTCCATAGTTGTGGTAGACGTTTGTATGTGGCAATTTTGCGAGGCAAACTCGATGTGTATTTCATACTGCTTCTCGGCGCCTCAGAAAAATACCATCGGGAGGGCTGGCATTTGACAAAAAGCTGTGGGTGCGCTTATGCGCTTATTCGTATATATTTTATCCATAGAAGTGTCTCATGAAGTATAAAGCAGAAGTTAATTTCATGTAAGTGAATCAGCGCCCCAGGCTTTTTGTTAATTTGATGTTGTAACAGTTTTTATTTTGATGCTGCAAGCTATAAAACGCGTGAAAATAATTATGCGCGTGAGAGAGAACTTTTTGTAGTGCATTAAAAGCTTGTGTTTAAAAAAATATATATTTTTTTTATTTTTATAATTTTCTTCTCTTTTTGGTCGTTGTTTTTTGTATATGCTACATTTAATGTCAAATGTATCGATCCGTTAATGACACTATCAGTTTGCGCGATAAACGAGGGTTGCCAGAGTCACAGGAGGTGAGGATTTCATGTTATTCAGTTTCTAAAATATTAGTACGGAAAGTTAATGTATTTTTTTGTGTTTTGTTTTATTTTAAAAAAATTGTTAATAAGAGTTGTAAATTACATTTTTTTAAATGTAGGTTGTCAGATTGCGAGTATGTCTGTCTAGATCACCGCGCGTGACTGATAGTGGTGAATGACGTGTGTGTGTGTTGTGGAGGGGAGATGTGAAGGAAGAAGTGTTTAAATATTTCTCTCAAGAGAAAGGACATATTTTGTTGGAAAGAATGCGACCTAGGATAGATTTGCAGTTGATCGTCCGATTGTCAGCTTGATAAAGACGATATACCCCAAAAAAATAATTAATTAATATTTAATTTTAATGTTATTCATTTTATTATTATTTAGAGCTGATTATTGTTATCGTCATCGGGAATACACAACTATGCTCCAAGTTTCAGTGTGAACTATTTGCTCATCTGGAAGTGATGAGAAAAATCGATTGCAAGATTGAGGTGGCATACGATGAAGTTAGAAGAAAAAGCCTCTGATAGTAGAAATATGTACCTTTTTTATTAAGGGAAGGAGCGTTTAGTGCATTTTATAGTAAAAAAAGGCCGAAAATTAATAAACTGGGATTAGTCTATGTTCGCATGAATTTATATGTTCTCCTGAATTTTATAATATATCAAAATTGTGTGTTGTTTAGGACTAAATTTTCTATATTTAAATTTATTTTGATTTAGCAACTGACTTTTCCTATAAAGGAAAAACATTTGAATTTCTCATAACCTTGTTTTTCTGACTAATTATTTTTTTATAGACTAGGCTTTTTCCTTCGTGTTAATCAACATGAAACATTTTTTCAGATCAGATTTAAAAATTACAATTCAATCTAAATTCTGAGTTTTACTGCAAATAATGTTGTGTAAAATTGTAGAAAAATTACTACAATTTTATGATGATAGTAACTTTAAAATTATGTAGCGTCAAAATCTACTGAAAGGGATTACAAATTAGTACTGAAAAAAGTTCTAATGATAGAATGATGAAATTCATTTACTTTTAGTGATCATTAACTCAGCAGAAATATAAATACGAATGGTGAATTGAAAATTATAGGACTCATATAAAGTCCATATATGGCCGTCATTTCATGGCAAACCAATAGCATTGAACACTAAAAAACGTTGGCTTGATGTGCTTAAGATATTTACTCTTGAAAATTAACCTGTCTGTATGTTTGGTATTGAAATCTTTTCAGTTATTTATGAAACGGACATTTTAATTTGTGTAATCTCACTTCCTTAAAAGTATCATCTCTTTTTAGTGAAGGAAAAAACTGGCCACAAGATTTCTACCGACTGGGGCGTCTTTTTTGTGTTTAAGTTAAAAAACTTTGTGAATTTTTCAGCAATGTTGTCCGACAAAACAAACATTCTGTTCAGTTTAGACAACTGTTTACTTAATGCTCCCCCACCCCATTGAGATAGAGTACATGTATCTTTTGAAACAATCAAGGGAGAACATGGGGCGCGATGCAGAATTGTGATGTGAAGCTATCGGTGTTCTCAGCTTTTTTATAGAGTATAATTGTCTTTGTTTGCGTTATTTACATGTATAATTAATACATTTCCAGATTGTGAGGCAACTCCCGTAAGAAGCGAAAAAGTGATAGTCACACAATTTACCCTAATTAAAACCAAAAAGGGATTGAACTCACAGTTTTTTAAATATTCACACAATATTTCCCCATTATAACCAAAAAGGTTGAACAGAGTGTATTAAGTTCGATAATAGATGGAAAAAGACGATGAAGAAAACGAACAATGGAAGAAAATGATGATGTATGTGAAGAAACAGTTGATATCATTCTGTTTGACTGTAGAAAGATTTACAATAGATATTTCAGGGACTTTGCTAATACCATAAACAATTTGAGGAATCAGATGTTGGCGTAACTTGTATGGTAGTGAGTGATACGGGTGGTCGAGCGAAGCCAAATACCACATGGACATGGATAACGACTAAAACTATGTGCGGAAGATATGCCTTGTTAGCGATAGATAAAATAGAAAAATGGCATAGTAGTACGTAACATACAACTCGGTAGCGCGCTAAAAGAAGAATGAGGTAGATACGCATAGGATACGCCCATGGAGAAGAAATAAAGAAAGAAAAAGTTAGCACGGTACGGTACGTATGGATTTACGCCAGGAGAGAAATTACAGAGAGAATGGTAAACTTAGTTACGGTACAAGAGAACTGTGGATGCATGGATAGAGAAAATTAGGCGTAGAGCAGGAATAAGATAGACTACACTTTTACAATGGAGGATCTAGAATATGCATATGACACTTGCCAGCTGTTCGCACACTGACATCAAATAATCTAAGAAAAAAAAACAGACAGACTGAATAAACATAGCCAACAGGTGGGACTAAACAATCTCAAGAAGGGACAGAAAAGTTCATGGACACTTAAATGTAAGAAATCCTGCACCCATAAAAAATAAGGGACCAGAAATATAAAAATAAAAACAGATTTACATACTTTAGGAAGCATAGTAACACCAGCTGGCAGAAACAAGTGTAACAGGGAGTATCGAATGTCAGAAATCCGGGTTTCAAAATTTACATGAGGCGAAATTATACTGACGTATAAATTTAAATCAAAGGGCGAAAATCCTTAATTTACATGACTGTATAAATTTATAATCAAAGGGAGATAGATGAAAAGGGGATCAACAGTAGTAATTTTACGCCCCTTGAGAAAAAGTGCTGACTCATGATTTGGGTGAGTTCGACTAAGCGACTGTAAAATTAACGGGTTTTAGGTGAGCTGTCTTTGAGAAAAACTTGTTCTAGAAAGTCGGTGAATTAGTGTATCGCTGAAAATTGTTGTTACAGATATATAGGCTGTCAGGATCTGAACGCGATTAGCGTTGGAAGCAAGTATTTGCTTGGCGTGTTAAAGTATAAAGTGGTAAGTGAAATTGTCAGGGTTGTCATCAGGAGAATATGCCAAAGACATTTGGTTGCTCCTATGGTGACAGAAAAAAAATGAACTATTTGTCTAGACACTCAATCGCTTTATATGCCACAATTATAGTTCAATCAATCAATTCAATCAGTCAATATCTTTAGCTCCCAGAGGAGCATAGACCTTTCAAACAAACACCTTCCATGTCTTTCCTGTCACGTGCATCCGCTCAAGTTCTTTTGCCATGTTTTTCTCATCATTTTCACTTCTGTATCCAGCTCTCTTCTCCATGTGTTTTTTGGTCTACCTCTGCCTCTCTTTCCCTGTGGATTCCAGAACAAGGACTGCCTTGTAATGCTATCAACAGGTTTCTCAATGTGTGTCCTATCATCGCCAGCGTCTTCTTCTTCAGCTCTTGTTTCTACTGGCATTTGTCTTGTTCTTGTCATCAATTCCACCATTGTGACTTTGTCATACCATTTCAGTCCTTCTATTCTACGCAAGCAACGTTTATAAAAGTCTGTAGCTTTAGTTTAGTTGTTGTTTTTGTTGTCTCCAATGTCTGTCAGAGCCATACAATAGGGACTGACCTTAAAACATTTGAGTTGAAGATTCTTATTTTCGTGTTGGCTTGATTTCTCTTGACCCTCCTCATTATGTTCCCAATGCAATGAAAGCGCCTTCTTGGCTTTTTGTATTCTTATTTTGATATCATTGTCTGTCCCTCCAACTTTGTCTATAATCACTACCAGATATGTGTACGATTGCTGACCATCCTGTGTAGTGGTGTTGTTTTTTCAATGTTCCAATCTTGTTACCATATTCTTGCAATATGTGTTTCTATCTAAGCTTTGTCTTTTTCCACACGCGCGTGAGTTATTGTTTTAAGTGCCACTAGTGTAGAGTGACTACGCTGATATCGAGTCAATTTTCATTTTTCTCTCGCATCTAATTATGAGGATTAAGGGAGACAGAGAGAGAGCCAAGTCTCATCTTCCCCGATAAGAAAAGAGCCAGCTACGAGATCAAGCTGTTTAAGTTCAGATCTCATGAGAGATTCCAATTTATTGGGCGCAGTGTGTTGTTGTGGATTGTTATTCATAAACACAGATCTTATTGCTAGTAAGAAAAGAAAATGGGACAAGAGGCCGACAATTTCATTGTGCATCACGACATCCCACTCATCCCTTGTCACTCATCTGGTGTATCACTCCCGTTCTAAAATATCCTAAGAAGATAACGTTCTAGTAAGAGTTGTCTATCAATGAAGAAAATCTGTATACTATGAACATTGTCATGTCTTACATGTGAGTCTAAACTATATAACAGAAATATTTTGTATTTTAGATATAGGGAGGAACTCCATTAAATTGCATCCTCATCTGTATTCCTAAAAGATGTCGGTCTTTCGCTCAGAGTCAACACTGTCAAATGCATTTTCATATTTGTCAACGAGATCCGTCCGATGTAAACAGGTGTGGATGATGATGAAGTTGAAGTGGTGAAGGGTTGAAGTGGAACTGATAATGTTTTGACTTGTGAGAATTTCCATTCCAGGAATTTTGTTCAACTATTATTATTGTCTTCATTGGTGGCCATGTATTTGGTTTTATGTTGTACAGGATATGTTATTGTTTTTGTTCGAAAACCTGCGTATGTTTTATCTCTCAGTTGGCTTGTCTATGGACTCAGTTTAATCTCTCAGGATGATTTCTGTTTTTAAATACTTTTACCTGGCCACAACAGTTAGTACACAGTTGTATATACATGAAGCCTTACTATATATTTTGGTGCACTCTTGTAATATTTCCCGTTCTTAGTGCAAAACTTGAACCTTCCTTCCATTCTGCTTTTGGTATTTCCTCTTCTCTCCCAGACTTTGCCAAGTAGTTGTATAATATCTCTGTGTAGAGTGTGTTTCAATATTAGTTTTTATAATGGCTCTCTGTTGGGAATGCCATCTGGAATCAGTTTGTTGTTGTAGCTGTTTGCATTCTTATTCAGGTAAGCTATTTAATGGTTTCTTTAATTTTTCTTCTCTACTTTGGTCGTTCACAGCTGATTAGATAGGCTCCTCTCTGCTGTGGTTCTTGGAATGTGTCTGTGTGGGTAGTGGGAAGTGGTGGGGATTAGTTGGGTATGGAGTGGGTTTTATTGAGAAGTTTGTGAAATGTTTCTGTCAATCTCTTTCATTTGTTTCTTGTGTTTATTACTAAAGCAATTTTCCATTCTTATCTTTTTATGAGCCATTCCATTTGCTATTTGCATTATTATCTTCAGCTTCTTTGTGTTTGTTGTATACAGGTAGCTTCTGCCCATATTTTCTTTCGGCTTGTGTTAGCTTCCTCTTGCTTCTTTTTGCGCAAAATCTTTTTCTTCAATATTACTTCGCTCTTGTATATCTTTTTTTTGTTTGTTCTTCTTACTTCTTTGATTTATTGTTTCTATGTACACTTCATGATCCTTGGCTTTCTTTCTTTCTTTTTGGAGTAGTCTTTCTGGTTTTTGCTTCTGTTTAATATATCTTGCTTTCTTTTGTTTTTTACTTGTTGCTTACTATTACTTGTTAATGGTTATCTGTTGTTATAAAACGCATTTAATAACCACATAAGAGGAATGAAAACTAACTGATGGCCTCGTGTAAACTAGTTAAATAAATATTAGACAAACAATAAATGGTCTTTGTTTTCAGGCCACTCGTTAAAAATAGAAATCATAAAGAAGATACAACATCTAAACAACAGAAAAAACCTACCAGGTACCAGTGGTGGCTCTTACCCGTGGGGACTCGAACTCGAACCGAGTGGCCACCTTCCGCCGTGCGTGACAACCACCACCCCCCGCCTAGCGTTATGCAATGGGGGATCACCACTTAGTTTCTCCCCTGCCATCTAGGATCATCACCAAAAAAAAAAAATGATGCTTCGATTGATTTGGGGTCTTCTGGTTCGCGACCCGCAAATACTATAAACACCGGAAATTTACCATGCGCTTCTTCTTCTTCTTCTATCGTTCGATCCTTTGTAACCAAATGACCGTTCAAAGCAAGTCATGAAGTTGGATCATCACGCCAGAGAGTGGCCCGGTATCTGTTGGAAAGGCAACAGAGACAGAAATTGACTTTCCGCTCCACCTTTGCACGGATTTTGTCGGTGGCCATCCTTCGTACAGTTAGCCACCAACTTGGTTCATTCTTTTTGCATCTCAGCCTCCACACGTCCTCCGCCAAGTTGTTTTTGGTGCTGGCCCTTCCTCTTTCGCTTTTCCTTCAGGGGTACAAAGCATAGCTGTTCTTAGTGATGGCACTCGGGGGGGGGTCTCTTCGTAGAGGGACAATGGACCCTAATACCCAGCATCCAACGCCGTCTCTTCACATGCACAGCTATGATGGTAGTGATGCATGTGTTCCTGCTTGGTGCTTGTGCTACAGTGTAGAAAGCAGAGTCTTGGTTATGGTGTGTGATGGTATTCGGCCAAAAGAAAGATTCGGTTGAATTTGTGAATTTTTTTCTTAGGCAATGTTAGTTGTGTGATAAAGAGGACAATTTTGCACATTCGCCTATCTCTGTGACTCTCTCTCCAGCATTCCGCACCATAGAGAAGCACAGGGAAAAGCACGGCAAAACTCTAGGTTTATAATCTTAATTTTGTGTTTGCTTGTGCTGGATTGAGGGTGATGGAGTAACTTCGTCAGATTGGTTTATTTAGAGCTAATAAAGAAGGGCTGTTCTTGCACTTTATTCATTTGATTGTTGAGGGTCTTGTGCCTGCTCCCACCGTTGGTTTCTGGTCTGAGGTTGTTACTATGCGCTTCCTAAGGTATGTGATGGCTATCTGTCTGTACTCAGTTGCTGATCCATGCGCATTTCATAAGAGTATTCAGAAATTACTGATTTTGATAGCTCCTATGCTAGGACGCTTCTTCGTTCGCATCATAAGACAACAAACCACAGGAAAAGTATGAGTAGAACACAGTGATAGAGAGTTTAATTGTAACCTAGCAAGAGGATATAGTATTCCTGGGACAAAGACGCCTTACCCAGCAGGAAGTTTAAAGAAACAACTTGTAGGGATACTTGTCGATGGATTAATTAAACAGCACTCCAATTGCAGTTGCACTTACATTCGGATAGATCCGCAACCAATGAAACCTTAAGAGAGGCTTATTTCCCTAGCCTTATCGGGAAGAATATAAAAAGAAGGATTTGGGGATCTCACAGGTTAGGAGAAGTGAAGTGGGCAAGGAAGTAGAGCGGGAAGAATGAACTCGTTGTAGGAAAGGGCAGTGCCAGCGAAAATAGACAACATGGAGGCAAGGAGGAGAGGAGATAAGTGGAGGAAAGGACAAACATACAATGAAGCCAAGATATAAAGAGATCCACAGAGGGCACTGGCAATGGTGGGTTTAAGTTTTTTTGGGGATTTAATGTTTAAATATAGTTTTTTTTTATAGAGGGAACTTTTAGTTGTGTTTACACGAACCCCTGAGGATTTCCCAGCCCCTTTTTGGGTGAAAGGTTATCTGGTATCTAAGTAAGTTGTTGGTGTTTTTGGTTAGGCTGTTGTGTTAACAGAAGTGACTTTTAACTTTTTTGCTACCACCAAAATTTTTAGAAACCTTCCATCAGAACCCCCTTATTTCCCTTTTTGAATTTTTTGTGATTGACCCTAAACATTTTTAATGGGTTCCCCTAGGGTTATGAATAGTGGGGGGTTTAAGTGTTTAAATTTCCCCCAAACAAACCCAAAACAGACAGAATAAACAACCTGAGTTTTTTAAGATTATACTCAAACAAAATTTTGACCCAAAAAACAATATAGACAGGTCCCCCCCGCACAAAACAAACTAACACTCCTAAAAGAAATTATCTTTTATTAAAAGTCAAGGTTTAAATTTTTAAAAATGTATTGAACTTTTTTCAATAAATAGGATATCCTGATACCTTACTACAACAGTGAAATCAAGAATCTAATCAAATGTAAACACAATGTTTATGTACAAATTTTGATACAAAGGGATCTTTGTCCGACTTATAAATATTATTTTAATATGAGTTGTTAATGTGGTTGTGAAAGTTGGTTAGTTTATTATGAGGAAATACGCTGGATGATTTTGAGCTAGGTTTTTGGTATTTTATGTCTATGACACGACATCATGTGTTTGTTACTGGTCGGAAATGTTAATATTTAAAGGATTCACAGATTCTTTTTACTTTTTAAAACAATTAATGTCCCTCTTGGAAGTATTTATGAATAGTTCAATTGGAGGTGGGTTATATCAAGGGTGAGCTGATGCTGCGTGCTGTATACATTCTTTAGCTCATTATGCTGGATTGCACTGCAGGGAAAACTGTATGCTACTGTCGCGCTTCTCTCAGTTTGCTAGAAAAAAACCCACGTAATTGGCCGATATATCTTGAGGCAACGAGTAATGCTGCCAGAGTTCTGTGTATCAAAGCAAGGCGACAGACCTATGTTGCTGCTATATTAACATCAGTACACTGGTACCTGAAATAAAAAGTGTGCCTCCTTCTTATGTAACTAATGTTATAATATATGTCGCCACAGCTGACGTACGCAAGACCGTACGCAAACATAAAGTTCAGAGCTGAGGCCGATGTAGGCTAGCGTTTTGCATAGATAAAAAACAATATACAACCAGTATTCATCTCCCTATTGGTTACAACGCTCTCTGCATTCCAGCGTTAATCCCTTCTATTACAATAGGATAGGTGTCATGTTACAATATGGCAATCCAATATATCTATCTGTATAGGCAGTTATACTCCTCTCTGACAATCTTTATACAGGGTGGAAGCAATATCTAGGCTTTTGATGCACCTCATGTTTGCTACGAGTGAGCAGTCACACATACAGGACATAATTTGGGATCATTTCGTCATGTGTCAATTGAGCATATAAAATATATAATTAAACGCTATCGTCTATCTTACGCAGAGCTAGATTCGGCGTATCAGGGCGAATGTATTGTATGCGTATTAAGTGGTAGTAATTGTAGTCGGTGTGACTAGTGCGAGTGAATATCTAATGTGCACTAGAATTTTGGATCCATGCCAAACTTTTCCAGGCTAGTAATTCCTTGTATAAGAAAATGTCTTAGGCCTGTTCTCAAACGCACGGTGAGTAGTGTTCGACTGGTAATTGCGATTTAGTTTTCAAAAAATGTGTCTCTGTTTATGTCCCAACTGGTGCGCGATATTTCTTTGATTAGTTGACCAGTAATTCTAACGTGAAGATAAGATACCAATCAGGCCATGCTTTAACAGACTGAGCCGTATGTGCTGAAACGCGCACTAAGCTAGTGTGTCCATCTCATATACTGTCGCGCCCGCTAGTTAACAACAGAGGATTTGCAGATACGTTGCAGTGTGCCGGATGCGTGACTAATGTGTGCTTATGTGTAGCTGTATCGCTCTGACCAATCGTTTTGACCTACAGTTCAAATCAAAGTTACCCAGTCATCTAAACATTTTCATTCGGCACTCATTTCCCCAAAGTTTCAGTATAGCATGTGTTTGTTCCAAATACTATAGAGTCACCAATACACTGCCATTTAACTTCAAAGATTCAGCCAATGGACTCCCAAGCTAGTATCTTAGATGATGATCTGTGTCACTCTATGTTGATCACAAAATAGATGTTTCAAACCCAAGCAGATAGGGACCAAAACATGACAGTTTTTCTGCTCGTCTATATGTAATTGTTACCAATATTTAATTATACTATTTGACTGTTTTTACATAATTTCTTACATATTCTTTGTCCAGCAAGCCTTCCTTAAGGTTACAAGAATATATAAGTTTAAGAGGGGGCTATGTAGCTGTCGTTCAGAATATGGTATTTTTTCTATGATATGATAGTCGTTGTATTTGCTGTTTAAAAACCCCCCCCCCAACCTGTTCACTTCTCGCATACTATGGGACTGTCAGCAGACTGTACATCCTGTCAGATCTAAATGTGACAGGAGCCCTATAGTTGACAATAAAACAGTAGAATGTCAGGTTTCCCAATAAGGACTATTAAAAAACCTCGTGTTTCAGAAAAACTTAGGACCTCGTATCGTTAGTGTTTTTTATCATCACTGTTTATTGATGAAAAAATCTAGGCCTTCATGCTCTGATTGATTTCGCGTGTGATTGGCGTTCAACTTTTTAGAACACGCGGAAGAGACTCGACGTTACTGTAATACATGAGTTGAGTGTTCGCTACCGTCTATACATCATCTGCTCGAGTCTCTGCTGTAGCCATGGTCTGTCGTTTGTTATGGTCTAAACTTTGTATGTATAATTTCCATTAATGTAGTTGATTTGGTATTAGTAGATCATTATCGCAGTCGTGCCTATCAAGGTCGTCTAAGAAATAATAGTACACAGTATTCTATTTTTAGAAACGAGACTGTGTATTTCCGTGTCGTTAGGCTTTAGCGTTTTAGTTTATGCACGAACGAATCTAGAACACAGTAGAAAGGAGGGTCTCTGTGTTCAGCCATTTATGGCGTTAATTCAAAACGTGATGTGGAAGGAAAGATGCTATACTGGGGAAAGCATCGTGTGGTCTTTCAGACCATTCTTCTTCTTTATATTGTAATGTATTATTATCGTTCGGCTTTTACATTGATTATGTTCTAATTGTCATATTATGGGTATAAGAATTTTTTCACCACCAAATTCTCCCCACTTAAAAACAGACATCATTATATGTCCAGTCCGCTAATTCTAATAATACTACATAGATAAAAATTTCTATCTATGCCCTGGTGAATCTTTTCCTTCAATTTTGGTATGACTTAATTCACACTGTGGCTGTCAGGTATATTCGATCTGGATTTCCCCATTTGAAGTGGTGTCTCAAATCAGTTATGCGCTGTGCACATATGGAATTAAAGTTTTTGGAATAATACTTTATGGTAGAGAAATTAGAAGAAATAGAAAACTCCAACATAATTGAGACAAAAGATTCTCACGTCTTTCTTTGTTTTGTGGCCTCGGGGCTTTTCTTAGTTTCTCCAAGTTCTTGGGGTCAGGAGTCATGTTTCCCTGATGGGTGACTGTGAGTCCCAAGACTTCTAATTCTTTTTACATCCAACGCAAAATTTGTTAGGTAGTCGGAAGCATTTTCAAATGAAGTCGCTTCTTTAAGTCGCATGTTCAAACAACATCCATAACCTATCTACCAATATATCATGACCCCTAAACCCATACTCACACCTTAACACCACCCATCTCTAAGAAAAACACCCATAGTCAAACAACCTTATTTTACCCCCCCAAAACAACCACCAAACACTCTCTCCCCATTTATCCCAAAAACCACCCCCATGTTCCAC